>CM022490.1:28792433-28806007 GCA_011952105.1 Coreoperca whiteheadi | reverse complement strand
GCGGGTGTGTGTTGCCTTCCCCTCCCCCCCCCCCCCCCCCCCCCCACGTGGCAGAGCGATGCGACAGGCTGATTGATGGCGACATGTATGACCAGCCGCAGAAGACAACATGTGACAGGTGCGCTAAGAACGCTATGTTGTGTTTAGGATGAATCGACTTCGCCGGTTCCCAGGGGAAATTTAGACTGGCTGCAAGAAATGCCAGCATCGTTTTGTCGTTATATGTGCAAAACGTTGAGGATGGAGGACTTCACCTGGGTGATTCTTCTGTTAGATTCATTAAAGGAAACCCTGGACAAACACTAAGTGTAGGTATAACTTATCTCCTTTCCTTCTCCTTTCTGTCCTTCAAGCATCTTAAAAATGAGGTCGACTCTTCTTTTTGAGCCTCGTGTCCATATTTTACCCTTTGACAAATATTAGACAATGCATAAAAAGATAAAAACATAAAAAAGTGGAACACAGAAAGAGAAGATTCATTCTCCATTTCCTCGTGGAAACACTCAAAATGAGGAACATAATAAATTATAACTACCCTCCTTTTTTATGTTTACTCATAAATTCAGACGACACCAGAGATTTACATCAGAACACTTCCTTATTTCAACAGTGATATTTCCCCATTCCTCACACTGAAAGAAACCAGCTCTAAGGACTCTCAAATCGTCTTGAAACGAGACCAGAACTGTGCAGAGAGATAATTTGACTAAGAAGCAAAAAGAACATCGGGAAGGCTGCAGATAAACTTCCCTGTCAGAATGTGTGTCATTTTCCTACAGTGAGATGAGGTTTGCGGGAGATTTTTTTCTTTTGCTTTTTCCTTTTTTTTAAACGGAGGAAATAAAGTGTGACAGACATTATTTTTCTTCCTCCCCTGCTGGAAACGTAAAAGTAAAAGTCCTCAAACAGAAGTCGAGTCCGTCACTGTGCATCGAGGCTGGAGCTCGGCGATGCTGCTCTCTGGAGGGAAACTGCTCCACCAACTAAACTTCATGTTGGAAAACGGATTCGGTGCAGCTACAGCTGCTGAGAGAGGGAGCGACGCTGCAGCTGCATAATACAGAAGGAAGTTAAGTCTGTTTTCTGTATACAGAACTTTTCTAGAACTAAATACGTTGTAGTCAAAGACAAAAGCGAGATATAAAATACATACACAGTAGAAAAGTAATAAGTGAAATAGAAAAGGCATGTCTTTAAGTGGGACTTGAGCTGCTTTTTTTAAAGTCCACAGAGCTCCAAAATGTAGGAGCCAAAATCTTAAAAGGTGCAGTCTGCTTTAGTTCGAGGTCTGGATCGCAAAACAGCCAACAAGCCCTGATCAGAAGACCTCAGAGACCTGCAGGTGATGTAGGGCTGTCAGACCGTGCATGGCTCTGAAAGTGAATCGTGAGTTGACGTAAAGGAATTAGTGTCTTGAGAGCTTTTTTTGGACTAAACCTTGTGACAGCGATCCAGGGATATCTTGCCAAGACAGGTGAAAAGATGATTATGAAACAGACGAACTAATGGTCATCTCGACCTCAGCATGAGAATTTAGCAGCAGAAAACAACAGGCGTCAATAGCTTTTCAATATTAACGCCTGAATTTCCAGCCAAGTATCCTACGTCAAATATTAGTCCTAAGCCAAAGTTGAGTGCAGACACAGCAGGCAGTGAGCCCTTTATGTGGCGGAGGGGACAGTAAGGGTGGGGAGGTCAGACTGGGGGACGGTAAGGTAGTGCATCCAACTTTTGGCCATTTCCAAGTCAACAGCCCAAACGTGTCAGTCGCCTAACCTTAACCAAATTGTATTTTCCGTGTGCATGTATTGTGGAAAATGTCTTTTTTAAATGTTAGAATTGGACATGAACAAATGTTGACGCCACATGTTGAGAAAACAATCTCACCACAAGGTCCAGTTAATAGCTGTTCAAGCTTTTGATCATATGAAATGATCTTCATCAGCACTTGGAGAAGACAGAAATACAGATAAGAACGTTTAGTTACCGAACCACTGACTGCCTACGTCTCTCAATCAGGACTCATCAGCAGTGTCAAAAACTAGTCCTGAAACAGCACTGAAACAGAAACACTCTCCTGCAGAGAGAGAGAAAACCCACAAGACCAGCTATTAAACAAAATAAAAGTCCTCCATGGGCATACATCTAAAAGCATGTTTTGGTAGAAATTCAACTAAAACTACACTTTCTTTGATTCCCACAGTGTTCAGGGTCTTTGCTGGTGCGTCTGCCTCGTGCAACCTTGACAAATGAAGAAGTAAATAATATACCCATCGCGTTTTTCCTGAATTTAGTCTTGACAGTCGGCTCCACTTCTCTCTTTGATGCAGTGATTCATTAAGGGACAGAAAATGACACAGCAAAAATACTAAAGAGCATTTAGATTTAACCCTCAAACTGCAGAGCTGTGCATGTAGTGAAACTGCAAAACAAAATGACAACCAGTGTCGTTCTTCTACATCCTTTCTTTATATTTTCCATAATTCTGTCCTTCTTTTATCTGCTCATTTCTGTCACATTTACTTTGTTTCCTTCCTTCTCTTGTCCATCTGTCTTTCATCCTTTGTCCTACCTTCTCTTTTGTGCCTTGCTCAATTCTTTTCTCCATCTTTCTAAAACTTAGTTTCTACCTGCATCTCTGGGTCTCTCTTTCTCTCTCTCGGCCCTGATGTCCCATCAGTCTTTGTTCTTCCTCTCTGCAGCATCTACAGCCAGCGGGGAGGAAGAGGGACCAGAACTGCTGAGATCAAAGTTTTCATTCCTTACGAGTGTGAGTGTGTGTTTAAAAAAAGACACCACAGACAGGTAGAGAAAGGCAGGTATTCCAGGTAAAGTTTTGGGGGAGAAAAAAAAAAAAAAAAGTACTCGGCCCATCTGTGTTGCAGCTCACAAAATCTGCAAACTGCATGAAAATCAAATCGAGCTGTAACATGGTCCCCCAAAATTTAAGAGCTCAAATTATTATTGGATGGAAAGGAAAAATGTAATAACAGTTGTGTGAAGAAATGTGAAGAGAATGAAGAACGCATGCGGCGTTGCCAGACCTCACTCCATAAGTGCAAAGTCAATATCACTGACACAAATAATGGAAAAACATAATTCAGCACTCCAAAAACGCCTTGAGAATCGAGCCCAGAGATGATCGAGGAAGACTGGAATAACTCATGGGAAAGCCAGACTAAGACCACCTACTCAAGGCCTTCAGCTGGAAGAACACAATCTGATATTTCGTGCCTCCATAATTTGAATTTACACAGAGGCGCTCTCAGAGACTAAACCAATGCTGGCGGCAGCGTGGTAACAAAACAAAAAAAGAACTGACAATTTTCATATTTTCCGGGATTGTCTTTTAAAGAGAAAATTATATATTTGGAAGAAGACAAGTTGATTGCTCTTTTATCACATAAGACCTGGGCAAACCCCTGGATATACTCCCGGCACGTGACCACTGTCTCGCCCTAATACTTTTGGTTGCTAGCAAGAACGCCATCAGATGGAAACAGATGCAGGAAATGTACCCCCACCGTAAGGCTACGATTTAAGCAAAACGTAAAATACTGGAAAAGAATCGCCTAAATATTATGCACCTATAAGATGTAATCTGTGACATCTCTCATTGAAAAGACCCCGAGTTTGCACAACAATTGTCTTGACCATGTCAACCCACTCATTCAACTAAGGGATTATTCATGCGGCTCCCACTCCGGTCACTACTGCGCAGACTCTGGCTCCGGGTCACGTCACCGGCGCAGGATGGCCGCTCCCGGACCCGGGATATTCTGGCTTCGCTTTTGTACAGTGGGAGGAGGTGGAGACCCGTCGTCCATCTTTATACACGGTCCGTGGCGCCGACCAAACGCTAAGCAAAGTTTAGAGGTGGCACGATTACACACAAAATCAGTGGGTTATGATATGCTCCACCCAGTAGCTCACCGCGTAAGATGACAGCTCGTCTCCTAGCAACGCCGGCTCTTTGTCAGTACACTGTTGCCGTGGGAAACACCAACGCAGAGGCTTTGAAGCTTATTCTGTGTCCACAAATTTGCCCAAAAACTGTTTAAATCAGAATATGCACTGAACTTCACTGTCGTTAAAGTTTATAATTCCTCACACAAAACAAACTTCGGTTGGACTCTAAAGTTAGTTTATTGTGCCGCTAATGTTCTTAATTTATTCGAGTCGCAATCAGCGAACACGCTGTTGATTAATAAGTGTCTCCAGGCAGCGGCTCGGAGTGACAAACCGTAAAGAGTGGTGGCTGCGATCGCCTAATGAAGAGGAACAAGAGGAGGAAAACAGGGAAAAGGTGGAGAGAGAGAAGGGACAAAAGGAGGAGGAGGAGGAGGAGGAGGAAGGAGGGGAGGAGTAAAAAGAGAGGGAAGAGCAGGAGGAGGAGTTTGGAAGGTATTGTCGGTGCGGAGGAGTCTACTTTATTTCTCTCTCTCTTTGTCTCTTCATCAGTTCAGACCATCTGCATGGACGGCGTTTCTGTGAACGAGTTGGCAGGCGATGAGATGGTGTGTGTGTGTGTGTGTGTGTGTGTGTGTGTGCGCGCGTATGTGTGCGTGTGTGTGTGCGTGTGTGTGTGTGTGTGTGCGTGTGTGTGTGTGTGTGCGTGTCAGGGAGGGTTGAGGGTTGCCAGATCAATAGGCAGCAGGAGCCCCAGTGACTTACGGGATAGATCAGTGGAGCTGCTGGTCGCCCTGATAACACGCACACGTACACAACTGCTGCAGAGGGGTCAGAGGGCGCTCACGTCGAGGCCGTATGCTACCTGTGTGTGTGTGTGTGTGTGTGTGTGTGTGTGGTGTACATCATTTGGATGCAGAGTGCAGAGCCGGTCAGCATCTTGTTTAGAGAGAGAGACCATATGTCTGACACACACACACACACACACACACACACACACATTAAAAAACACACACAAACCCCTCAGTGAGTTTCTGATCTCATGAAACTTCAAAGCTGCTTGAATATCTCTGTACGTTGCTTTGATGTTGCTAAAATGTTCCCGTAAGATTTTTCGCAAGAGACAGTTGATTATTATCCTGTTTCGGGCCACCTGCCAACACTTATATAAAAACACTTGATCCCTTATTACTATTTAAAATATCATGAAATACAGTTTCGTGGAATAACATCACTCAAGGTCCACTTACTGGCTTTTTAGCCACGTTCCTGAACTGCGTCTCCGCGTGGCCGGGAGCTCTGTTGTTGTGTTTTCCATAATAACGGTAGAGTAAGAAAAACTACAAACGCTCTGTACCGTAACCATACTTTCCTTTAGACACCTGGTAGATAATTGCATTTACTACAAAGAGAACTGTGCTTTACTCTCTGATGGTGTTCAGTCGTAGTGCCTTTTCTTTTAGGAGAAACAGTAAATTAAATATATGGTTCAAATGATTATTTTTAGCCTTAAAAAGTAGTTTGAAGGACCCTTTTTCAGCCCTGAGTAGTGTCTGCAGGTGCTCATTTCAGGCTGCATGCTGCCCCCCCAGCAGTGAGGATGGGGCAGCCTGTATGTAGCCTGAGCGGCAGGATGAAAAGATCGCAACGCACTCGCCGCACCACTCATTGCAGAGTCAACTCAGATCTTCCCTCATGCGGACTGCAGCGGCTGGACAACCGCTCCAAGGCAACCCACTCATCCGGCATCCTCCTAAGCGCTAAGCTGAACAAAGATGTATGTGCAAATAAATATGTTTAAATTAAGTTCCCAAGGGGATGTGTCTAATCTCTGAAACCCCCGGCTGGTAGATTAAAACCACCACACTGAGACTGTAGTCGCGTTTATCAACAGCTTCCTCTCCGGACGATGAACTTTATACTTAATTCCTGACTTTAGTATCACTTCCGAGGCAGGCTCGTGTGAATCTGAGGCGCTGCAGCGAATACGATCTTCTTCACACTTCGATTCAGGCAATTTACATGTATTAATGTATTTAACGCATTAATAAATGGACTGTGAAGTGAAAGATCTTCATCAGGGTGGCTTCGACCGAAAGACTCTTTCCCGAGTAAACATCGACTCTGCACACCTAAACCGCTTTGGAAAATGATGTAAAGTATGTGTGATTTGTCAACAGGAAGGGAAAACAAGTCCTTTAATCGCGCTCTCCAGGAATCGGTGAAGAAAAGGAGTGGGAACAGGAGATGTTCTGTGTCGTATTTACCAGCAGACAAACAAGACAAGACAGAAGAGAAATCAATTAAAAAAAAAAAAAAACGAGAGAGGAAAGGAAATAAACCGCTGTCATGGAGCTTCACAGCGATCTGTCACGTCTACGACAGCGGAGAGGAGGGGAAGAGGAAAGAGGGGAGAAAATAACAGGAGGCGGAGGCTGCAGGAAGCTTCACTGACCGTCAACAAATACAAACCTGCCCGTCGCTCCGTCACGAGGACGCTCGAAAAACAAAACTGACAGGAGGCAGGAGGAGCGTGGCAGGCAGGGAGGACGTGGAAGCATTGCAACTTCGACGCCTGTCTGTCCCCGTCCCCTCACAACGCCCCAGCCAATGCGCCGACAGAGACACAGGGAGCCACGGCCAATCAAAACGCGACATCTGAAGTAAATCGAGGGTGTTTTCAGTGAGGTCCTCAGTTCGGATTACTGACATGTGAACAAACAACCTGAAGCTTCTGGAAGGCTGATACCAGACCGATAAAA
Source organism: Coreoperca whiteheadi (assembly GCA_011952105.1). Classification (NCBI taxonomy): domain Eukaryota; kingdom Metazoa; phylum Chordata; class Actinopteri; order Centrarchiformes; family Sinipercidae; genus Coreoperca; species Coreoperca whiteheadi. The sequence continues at coordinate 28,799,336 of CM022490.1, read as the reverse complement.
GGGTCTGAAGCTGATCTTTGGCCCCCAGACTTTGTCTGAAGGCTAAGGGATTTAAAAGTTCATGTGAAAATGATTTCTTATTTTATTTTGCGTCAGTTAACCGGTTTGATTCAGACCCGCCCTCTCTCTCCCTCGCTCTCTCTCTCCCTCTGTCCGATCGAGTCAGGGGACACAGGAAGTTGGATTCGTCATACAACACTGCTATAGAAAGTTTCCTTCAGCCACACTTTGCCATAAAACTGAAAGTCGTTTGTGTTTTGTTGTTTTGTTGTTCTGTGGTGTGAAACAGCAGCTCAGCGAGTGAACACAGAACTGAACACGTGATTTCACACCAAGGTCTGGGAAACAGTGGCTGCTGTGTCAACTGTGTCCATTCACAGTTTCCATGAACCTTTGCAGGACTAGAACTGGAAAATTCTGAATGGGCCGTGAACACATCAGAGGTTGGACTTTTGGGCTGATACGTTCCAGGATTTTATGTTGTATTTTGACTCGATGCTTTGTATGTTTTTATGGTCATTGCTGCAGGCTGACTCTGCGCATGATCTTAGCCAGAACATTAAACCCATTTCCTTCAGCACCATCTGTGATCGCTGGCAGAGACTTCTGACTGGATGTTTTGGGCGGTCAGCTGCCACGCCCTCCCCTCAGCCAGCGTCAGCGGGAACCCGGAGGTGAACCTGAACACAAAACAAGTCTTTTTCTCCGTATTTACGTGCCGTCGTGGTCTGAGTTCATATTCAGTCAATCATATTCAGGTGTAAAAGGTTTTCAGCAGCAGTTTCATCCTGAAACGTCATCTGCCAGCAGGTCTGAAGCAGCAGCAGCGGCAGCGGCGGCGGCGGCGGCGGGAGGAGGAGGAGGAGGAGAAACAAAACAAAAGCAAACTTGACTAAATGTGACTCTCAGAGGTCAGACAGCCGCACGCCGCGTCCACGCTCTCCCGGTCAAACATTTGGCCTGGCGAACGTCAACGCGCACCTTTGCTATCCCACCGCACGCGCACAAACGCACACACACACACACACACACACACACACACACACCTCTCTGAGCGGGTGAAGCGATGCAGAAAATGGGATTCAGGTTTGTCCCTCCGCAACCTTCCCTTCGCTCATTTAGATGCGCTAACTTATTCGGACTGAACGCTTTTTACACTCAAATGATGCTGCTGTACCTCTCTATCACACACACACACACACACACACACACACCGCTTCCTCGCGCGCTGAGTTGGGAGAATTTCACGCTCTATATAGGCCATCATTATTGGAAATGAAGAAACACCTCCTCGTTTAAAGATGCGCTTTGTTGCCACATCTCATTTCCACTCGGCCTCTGAGTATATTTTATCTTCTGCAAGATAAGCAGGATAAAGAACGCTCTTATCTGCCGAGTGCTAAGTGGATGCGGAGCCGCACTGTACACCGTGTACGCGCTGTGTACTCGACTGGGTAAAGTGAACAAATAAGGCTGATACCGGCTAAATCTAATACAGCCCTGGGGCACATTACACCCAGAATGCAATGTGGCAGACGATTCCTCCTGCAGAGGAGATACGATGCACTCTGGGCTCAAATGAAGCAAAACGTTTGGACCAACAGAGGAGAGGGTGAGGGATGCTGCAGGTTCATTTTAACATTTTGTTGTGTGTGTGTGTGTGTGTGTGTGTGTGTGTGTGTGCGGGTGGAGGGGTTGTTCCTGATGAAAGCCTGAACAGTGAATCTCAGTGACGGCCCGTCGACGCAGCAGCGGCCTCATTACTGCTCTGTTCAAAAGAAGGACTCAAAGCAGAGATTCACACATTTACCGGATAAAAGTCTGCAGGTGTATTGCACCTTTTCTAATCCTATTTATTTTAGGGAAGATCAGCTGTGTCCCGGTCAAAACTTTCACACTAATAATAAACTAAATGATATGCAGCTATGTCTTTTCAGCGAGCTACAGACTCTTGGAGGATCCTTACAACAAGTTTGTCAGGTGTCGTTTCTGACCTGCTGGTGGCGCTAGAAGTCAGAGGATCACCAAAGTCAGGAGGACTCATCCTCCGGTGGACATGAAGGTCTGAGCGCAATTTCATACCTATCCATCCAATAGCCGACGCCCTGACGGTCTGAAGATAAATCTGAGGGCTCACAAGACCGTTAAAACAATAAGAAACATCATTTATTTCTGTTTCACAAAATACTTTTGTTTTTTTCCTCACTTTTCTCCAATTTGTTTTATTTCTTCTCTCGTGAAATACAGGATATTTTCACCCCTTTTTGTGCCTCGAAAATCGCAGCTGAAGCAACTCTTTGGTTGCCGTTTTAAGCAGTGATCACGTGTCACAAGTACACATTGCTTCATTTTAAGAGGTCACAAACAAAACAGGTCAGGGGCCACTGCTAAAATTAACAAAAGGTGTTTTTAAAAACCACTTCTTAATTGATATAAAAAAAAGTCTGATCCTTGTACTTTTGTACTCTGTGTGCTAGTCGCCTACATTTGCCAAAAGCTAAGAACACAGTTCGCCAAAGAACCAGGGGCGGATCTAGGAGAGTATTAATGGGGTGGCAACATATGGCAGACGTATATATATACTGAATTTAATCACAGTTATCACAGTTTCATATGAAATAGTGTGTACACACTACAAAAGGGCACAGGCTGCCACAGGCTCGTAAATTGTCAAACTGGCCATAACTTTTTGTTGCTGCAAACAGGGGTGGCAGGTCCGGGAGATCCGCCCCTGCCAAGAACCAATCTGAGGTCAGGGATGTATGGTTATTGTGTGATAAACTAAATGAAAGTTCACATTTTATGTTAAAAATTACATAAAATTACGTTTAAATGTGTTAAATGTGTGTCGGATTTAGTGGTGAACTTGCAGTTTGCAACCACCCTCCAACCGCCGTTGAAAATGGGAACGGCCCCATCTAGAGCCAGCGTTTGGTTTGTCTGTTCTGGGCTACCGTAGAAACATGGCGGTGCAACGTGGCGGCCTCCGTGGAAGGGGGCCCGGCTCCCTCTGTAGATATAAAGGGCTCATTCTAAGATGCTGAAAACACAACGTATCTTATTTATAGGCGACTACACACTGATGAAAACATACGTATGAATATTATTTTCCATTTCTGCCAACAGCTCCTCCTAAATGTTTCACGCTGGAGCTTTAAACCACAACAGGATCCTGCTGTTATGTTCCTTTAGAGAAACGAGAAATAAAGTATGCATATAGACTGGCTCTCTCAAGCAGTGTTTAACAGCTCGCCCTGTGGCAGCCATGTTGGAAGTCAGCGGTACTCGTCAGCGGCGGCGGCGGCAGCTGATCGAGTCCCTGAACACGAATCTGCCGGCATTCACGGTTAAGTTCAGGTTCCGTCTGATCGGTTTGGACGGGCGCTGTGGGAGCGCCTGTGTACCTGCTGCTGCCGTGTCATTTCCTGTATCAGCTCAAGCACACACACGCACACACGCACGGCGCCCCTAACAGACCCGTCAGCATGGTCAGCATTACAGCAGGCGGGTGCAGATTCAAACCAGATGCTCAGACGGAGGACGGACAGAGCGCGCGCTCGTCTTCCTCGGCTGCTCTAATTGGCTGGCGCTTACCATGGCCAGGTCATTAGAGTCACCTCCACGCTCGTTAGATATGGAGATCTACAGGAAGGAGAGAGGGCGGGAGGGAGGGAAATCATTTTTATTCTATTTTGTGTTTTTTATTGACAGTGAGTCCTTTAGCAGACCGTTCATCCAAAGCGACTCACATGTGAGGAAGACGATGGACGCAATTCTAACAACACAAGGTAACAAAGAGCATCAGTGCACCAGACACTGGTCTGTCAGAGCCCAGCACAGGATACAGAGCTGAGGAGAGGAGGGGTTCGTTTTTATGAAGAGAGATAGAAAGGAAGTGATTGTCAGGTTGGAGCTTTTTAAAGGTGGCTACAGAACCTGCTGATCCTGTAGGAGCAGGCAGATCATTCCACCAATGAGGAACGGATCCAGAGAAGGAGCGCCGGAGGGATTTCTTTCTGCTTTCTGGCATGGTACCACCAGACGTCGTTCGTTTGCAGAGCGCAGGGACCTGGCAGGAGCATCTACTGTCTGTATTTGACCTTTATATTGCCAGGATGGTCTCTGGAGATCCATATGGCTTTCGGAGAGAGTCCTGGCCACAAGCACAATTTAAAGAGAAAACCAACGCAAAGAAGAGGAGGAAGAAGAAGAAGAAGAAATAAAAGGAGCAAAAAAGATTAAAGCCCGACATTAAAAAAAAATCCTCTTGCATATTTAGCTTTGACGGCCTGTAACCGAACCTTCAATGTGTGTAAGTTTGATTTAGTTATGTGCTGGTGATTCCTGCTTTTTGATGTCTTTATAGACATTTTTTCATCTCAGAAAATACTCATACATTGTCGCTGAGGCATTTTCATCAATACACCCTTCAGCCGTGTCACACAGGTTCAACTTTATCACTTGGAAAACGCTGGGAAAGACTAGTAACTGGAGTTAGAGTTGGGAGCGTTTTACCAAACTACTATTCTCTACATCTGCATTAGCCGTGGACATTAGCCGTGGACAGCCCTAGTAATTTCCTGTTTGCACCAAATACTAATCCCAGAGTTTCTCTTCTCCCGGACAGACTGGCAGCCTCTCACCCAGTGCATGCTGGGAGAGGAAGCGTCCCGCGACCCTGAGAAGCATTAGGAGGATGTGGAAAGTAGACGGATGGATCATTTAAAGGCAAATTGAATTAATCACTTTATAAAATGTTTCCAAATTCATCAATTAAGTAATTGATTATAATGAAGAGCTGAAAAGTCTATAATTACCTGCAGCCTCCGTCCTCCTGCCCGCATTAACGCTGCTTTATGGCGCTGCGGTTCAGACAGGAGGCACTTTGTAATTTGACATCAGTGACGTGAGTAAATGTGAAGACAGACATGATGGAGGCTGTTAAAGGAAAACCCTCGCTGTCTTGTGAGTGAAATGATGGGGGCGGGATAATGAAGGGACTTTTATGCAAAGCAGCGGGTGTCACGGCGAAAGGCTCGAGCTCGCTCGTCTCCGTGAAGCTATAATGATGCATGAAGGGCCCCTTCATGTTTATGACATGATTGTGAGTGATTTATTGGCACCCCGTGGTAATTAACATCAGATTATCTTCTCCGGGAAGCTGTGAAGTCTCACGATGCTGCTGCCGCCGCCGCCGCCGCCGCCGCCGCGGCTGGAAGTTCACTGCTGGCACTTAACAATACAGACAGGAGCGTCTGGAGGGCTCCATTAGCACCTCGCCACACGTTAAACAGCGGCAGCTTTAGGTGCCACTGCATCAACTCTTACCTCCTGCTACCGTTGTCAACCATTATTCAACCAGGCAGCACCATTAAGTTCACAGTTTTTCACTGAAAATCGCCGGCGGAGCCACTGAGCGCGCTCCAAAGACACATCTGTCTGAACGAGGCATTTAGGCTCATACTCAACCGGCCTGATTTATTCGTATTAACCTTAAACGCATCGCTGGCTTAAAGTCACGTTCAAACTCGGCGCATTGCTTCTGAAATAATGAAATACAGAAAATGTCTGTAAATGAATAACGTCTCTGCCATGTGATGATGTCACAGTGATGTCATCGGGTTTCTCTCGATTTCAGCATAAAGCCTTCGCTACAAACTATGGGGTTTGATGTTTGATCTAATGAAAGATGGGGGTTAAGTTGCATTATGGGACAGCTGGGACGCAGGGTTTTGGCGACGAGACCCATTGTACCGGCCTCGGTTGCTTTTTAGGCCGCCTCTCACGACCTCACGACTTTTATCAAAGTGCAACACTAGATCGCTGGAGTACCCGTTTGAAGGATACAAGCTTTCAGTGTAGTTGTCCTTTAACACAAGCATATAGTCGCAGGTAGGCTTTAACCAAACCAATGAGAATCAAGTCATTAAATAGCCTAAATAGCAAAACACAATAAGTGCGCTGAGTACCGGCAAAACTGGAGCACTGCTTCTATCGGAGAGCACAAGGTTTGTGAATACAGTATGTCCGACTGATTCTGGGTTTCAGTGTCGGCAAGGCGATCTGCCTTTGAACCAAGCTTGAATGACTTTCTTCAAAACATGTCTAGAGTGATGCACAAGCTGTGAACGTCATATAGTTTCAGTGAGGTGTTGGACTGCGATGATTCTGTCTGTACGGAGAAATGCGTTTTGGTTCTGTCTGTGCTCCCTCAGCGCGAACTTAGCTTCTCCCACTGCCACTATCTGCAGTCCGAGCGATATCCCCAGACCCTGTGCACATGCAGTGGCCTAGTGGCCCCCCTTAATACACGCAGTATCGCACACACAACTAACAGTCAACAACTAACACATCTGCAGTGTCATTCTTCACCACGTCACATCTTCCTGCTCGCTCTCCGCCTCAAAGACAGATGCCCCGGCAAGCATGACGCCTGCAGAACCGCTGATCTGAATACAGCTGCTCCGATCGGCGTGAGACGGCAGCCGCTCGGCCCACATTGTGCAAAATGTCAGCGGGCGAGCGGGGTGTAAAACTGCAAAACAACATCAGTCAGAGTGCCGGGAAAAGAAACAAACAGAGGACGGAGAGATCCCCCCGTCCTTCATGCACCCGATTCTTGAAAGTTTTGTGTTTGCCTGAAAGGAGCAGTGGGCTGAGAAGTAGGCCTCTCAATATTTAAGGTGAAGTATAGGAAATGTATAAGGCTTTGGAGTGTGTTTGATTCATTATTCAGCTCTCGCCTATTCTCTTTCTCTCTCTCATGCTGGGTGCAAGAGATAACAGCCCGGCTCCATGCTTTAATTCTTTTGCATCGCAGATTAGAAGAGGCAAAAAAAAAAAAAAAAAAAAAAAAAAAAAAAAAAAAAAAAAAAGAGAGGAAAAATCAACAAAAAAAAAAAG
>CM022490.1:28742946-28780531 GCA_011952105.1 Coreoperca whiteheadi | reverse complement strand
CTCTCTCTCTCTCTCTCTCTCTCTCTCTCTCTCTCTCTCTCTCTCTCTCTCTCTCTCTCTCTCTCTCTCTCTCTCTCTCTCTCTCTCTCTCTCTCTCTCTCTCTCTCTCTCTCTCTCTCTCTCCTGTCCAGAGAGTTGGATGGTGATTAGCGTTGGGATTCTGGGACTCCGGCCTCAGTTTTCATTAACAGCCATAAACACAGTTCTGCTGCACCGCCGAGACCGACCGCAGGCTCTGTGTGCGTGTGTGTGCGTGTGCGTGTGCGTGTGCGCCTACGTCTGGCCAAGCTTTGATGACAAGAGTGGAGAGAGAGAGCGAGGGAGAGGGACAGGGAGCGAGAGAGAGGTGTTGTTTATCATGGCAGTAATTAAGCCCGCAGTTCGGCTTTAATTAAAATATAACAGCAGCACTAAGTATGGACCGGTTCTCTTTCTCTCTCACACACACACACACACACACACACACATATACACATATATACACGTACACACTCTGAAAAACACACAAGACATCTTTAGCTCTCTATTTACCACAAAAGATAAGGTAAAAAGAGCGAAATTTGAAGCTCTTCCAGAAAAACCACAGAGTGGAGCTGCCCTCAGTGCACACACACACACACACACACACACACACACACACACACACACACACACACACACACACACAGTCTGTAACGGCCAGAAAAATTTGTACCGAATCCAAAAAACCCTTGTGACTGTCTCCCTAATCCGCAGACTTGAACCTGAACGCACCCAGAGCTCGAGCGCTCATCTCTGCTCCCTCTGATTGGCTCATTATTAGTCCATTCCAAACTGTCATTGGCTGCTTCCCTTCATCATTACAGCAGTTGATCATGTCTCCGTGTGATCGGTCGCACCGATTGATCCTGGACAAAATGAAAGACACTTAAAAGACAACGCCTCTGCCATGATTGACTTGCAACACATGTGGCTCCAGTTTAACGGTGTAAACGCTCCGTGCAAAAGTGGCATATGCTGTACATCGAACGCTGTGTGTGTGTGTGTGTGTGTGTGTGTGTGTGTGTGTGTGTGTGTGTGTGTGTGTGTGTGTGTGCGCGTGTGTGTGTGCGCGTGTGCGTGTGTGTGTGTGTGTGCGTGTGTGTGTGGCAACAACAGCTCGACAAACGGAGAGACGCCATCGCCAGCAAACAACATAGTTGGTCCGGATGGTGAAAAGTGGCAAGATGTGAGTATACAGCGCCAAAGGCAGAGACTGTGTTTTCTACACTTCAGTGTATGTCGTGTATGAACACTGTCGAAAGCCCAACTCGTGTTTTACTTCAATGACAGCGGTGATACGATCCAAAGCTCCGCAGCAGCTGCCAAACACGGACTGTTTTTGTCAATTACAATAAAACTGACAAGGAGAAGTCAACCATAGACACAGTCATTTATGTATTGTTGTTTATATGACAGCGTTTATGCGACACTATTTCAGTCCTATTTCATCTGCATCATTAATTAATGATCATTAATTGATGATATGCGCACCGGACTGCTCAGGCCTGGTGGGGCTAAAACTGACCGGTCTGATCCATCCAAGTGCGTATACTGCAGCGGTGGAGCGTTACTAAGTACATTCACTCAAGTACTGTACTTAAGTACAACTGTGAGGTACATGTACTTTACTTGAGTCTTCCCTTTTTGTGCCACAACCCTCCCTGTCCTCCACTTCATTTCAGGGGGAAGTAGTTTACCTTTTTAACTCCACTACGTTCATGTGATGAATGAAGGCCCTGTGCAGATTCAGATCATGAAGGCAAAACATAAATCAACGAGTTAATTACGGTGTGTCATTACAGAGAACGATACCCAGCAGTAGCCGTACGAAGTGATTACAATGAGCTCCACCTTTACCAGCTGCAACATTAAAGTGATGAACACATTAATGCGTCAATAATTATAATCCTATAACATAATATGCATTATTCTGAAGTGGGCCATTCTGCATAATGAGTACTATTGGTACTTTATGTATGTCTCGATGCTAATACGTATGTACTTTTACTTAAGTAAGATTTTGAATGCAGGTCTTTTACTTGTAACAGAGTATTTCTACAGCGTAGTATCGCCTCAGTAAGACTCAGTCATTTGTTTTGTTTTTATTGGCTGACTACAGTCACAGATCGTGTTCTCGGCTCCTGTCAGGTCCAATCAAACCATCAAAACAGCGCAGACCAGATACTAGGAGGACGGGTCAAGCTCGACCCGGGGCTAAAGGTGGACTAGAACGTGGCGCCCAGAGGCCTCATTCAGGTTCAGACTAACCTTTGGGTTCACAGGGGTTAAAGTCTGCTTGAAGACTTGACTCCACACACACACACACACACACACTCACACACAGTAAGTCTGGATTTAACAGCTGTTTAGTCACATAGTCCAAATGACAGCAGCTCTCATATATACGCTCAGAGGTGTAGGTGTGTGTGTGTGTGTGTGTGTGTGTGTAGCCAGGTGTGGAGTTGTCAGTGAAGGAGAAAATTAGCCATAAACTGACAGCAGCGTACCTGAGTGAGCCAACACACACACACACACACACAGTTTAAGCTATTTCCACTGCAGTGCAGCCTCGGCGACTGCATGATACATAATTACATAGATACAGAAATATCCGGAACGTTCTCTCTTTCGGTCTTTCTCTTCATGTCCACATCCTCAGGCCACTCTGAGCTCTCACGAAAGCCTGTCACCTTTGACCCCCATGGCCAGGGTCACGACCGCTTAATGCGGGTCTAAGGCAAATCAAAGCACGAGTCGAGGCCACGTCTTAACCCTCATCCCACCGACATATTTAGCATGCGAGGCCCACCGTCGGAGCCAAATGTTAACTTACTTCCTCTCAAAACATTATTAGTTATGCAATTAATGTCATCTGAAAGAAAAACACCTCCTCAAATCCCTCTCCTTGCACACGCCTCCTCCTCGCCCTCCCCCTCTGCAGCCTACATTTGTGTTCTGTCTCCCCCCCGTCCACACACACTCACACCACGCCCTGACTGCGCGTCAGTCATAAGCATGACGCACTGTTTTACAGTCTTATCTTGGATAATAGAACGTAAAACATTTCATTTGATAGTCATAAAACATTTTTACGTCGTTTTACTTTAGGGAGAGCAGCATTTAGGGTTGTCGACAGAGCACGTGAGGAAGTCTGTCTGCCGCATCTGTCTTCTTCAAAATGACCCCCCTGGTAGTGTGTGACACTTTAAATTAGGACCCATGACAAACATGGATTCAATAAAAAGTAGCATTTATTAAAACTGCATAGGCGGGATTGGGTGATTTGACTGGGGTCCCTTCTAGTTGAGCGTGACACCTTGATTTGACTTTCTCTTGCGCAGCTGTTCTTTTACTATGCTCATTGCTTTCTCTTCTAATGCATTTATTATCAACTTTTATGTTTGTGCATTTGGTGTTTTATCCTGTTCAGCCCTTTGGTCGACAGTGGTTGTTTTAAATGTGCCACATAAATATAGACGTCGACATTTGACGAAGCACTAATTCAAACGGAAACGGAAAACAATAATATGAAGTCATGAGGAACAAACTGATTGACAAAGTCGTTGGAACGATAGAATAAAGCACCAGTAAGATGTGATATAAAGCATAGCCTATAGGATGAGGGTTAAAGCTGGCTGAGACCAAGTCGAAAGTGACCGAAACTGGCAAAAATCAAGTCGTATAGAAGTGTTATTGCTGTTGTATATTGTAGGTGTTCATGTCCTGATAATCCAGTGCTAATCACAGTGTCGTGTGACTGGAGGATTTTAACTCTATTTTGTCTATTTTATTTATCCTTTATTTAACTAGGTGAACCTTATTGAGATTAAAAGTCTCTTTTTCGAGAGTGACCTGGCCAAGGGTTATTGAAAAGGTTTCAGAAGCATATACCCTAGTCTTAAGTTAATTTCGAATCGAAAATGTGAGAAACATGACGGTTTGCTCCTTAATGCTGCAAACATTGTTATGCTTTCCATGATTAATAATCAAGTGGCTCACGATTAAATATACTCATGCAGTTTTGGATAGATAGCCAATAAGACCTTACCCCTGCCATGTTCTCAAGAAAAGAAATCCGTTAACTTGTGATCAAGATCATTATGACACCTCTCGGGATGTTTTGCAGAAAGACGTCTTTCTGGATTTATAACGGTCACGTGGTCAGGAATGATGTGTCGCTGGCTGTGTTTTGTGTTGATCTGCATGTGTTTTCCTGTTAAATTAGCGTGTGTAAACTAGCTTAGGCTATAAACGCTTTAGAATGTGGCGTTGGTCCGTGAGGCGCTCTCGTCCCTACAGAAACAATCACATTGATGAATTTAATCAGAATCACACGTTGGTGCTTTCGTTTCCAATTCTTCGATTTGGATTCATGCATGTTGGCGACAGACCCACCCCCAAAATACAGAAACTAAACCAGTATCATGTATGATATCAGCACTTGTTTATTGTAATAAAAACCTCTGAATACAAAGTACATTCACAGGTACAGCAGCGGGTCACTGGGCTGCTCTGTTTGATTCCTACAGCAAACCAGTGATGACTACAAATATTCAAACTCACACCATTTTACAACTTTATATCCCATAAACATACTGTTATATTTCAGAATAAACACACTGTTGTACTTACATACAAATAGTCCAGGCTTAGATCAACGGTTACTCATCTGTTACTAAGAGGTCGTACTAACCAACCAGCAGAGTCCTACACGGCTTTATTCACTGGAAAATACAAGAAAGTAGAGATCTGACGGACAGGTCAGTGAGAGTTTCGACTTTTAGAGCTTTGATTGACAGGTCAAAGGAGATGTTAACTGCCCAGATGAACCGTGAACTCCACGAACAACAAACTATCTTGTCGAGCAAAACGATGGGTGATAAAGATGGAGAGCTGATTTGGTTCAAATGTGCAGTAGCAGCAGTTAGCTAGCTAGCTAGCAGATAGATAGATAGATAGATGCGTTCTTCAGTCCTTCCTCCTTAATCGATCTGAACATTGCTGTTATTAATAATGATGATATTAGCTCTTGTATAGAAACATATGCCTGGAAGTTTTAGGAGCTTAGCACAAAGACGTGAAGTAAGGGGAAACTGCTAACTCCATAAAAACTCGATTGAGCTAGGCTAGCAGGCCACGACAGGCTACAATGAAGCTCGGCTAAGACATTGGACAGTCGAGTTAGGACGGAGCATTAAACTTTCACATTGAGCCGAGTTTGCCTCTTTTGAGATGTTGCGTACAGTCACAACACACTGCTGTTTTAATAATTTAGCGTGTTTGTGTAGCGCCACATACGGGTCCAACGTCACCTGATTTTGGGGGATGTACTGGGAGTTGATGTACTTGTTGGTTGCATGCGATGCACTCATAGGTTTATGTCAATAAGGCCACGCCTACAAGAATTCGCCCATCAATATGAAACATCAAACAAAAGGAAAAAGTTTTTTACACCAAAATACCAAATGTGGCGATGAATGGGTGAAATTTGTACGGGTCGAAAACGTAACCTCCTTGGTAGAGGCAATAAAGCAACTTCCCAGAGTTGTTGGAAAGGGGTATTTTGTAGAGCCCGACTGATGCTGCATTTGCGAGTCCAATATCAAAATCAATATGAGAGTTTAAAACACAATAGATCCAATACATATATATGTACAAACGATGTATTGAAGATACTCTTTGTACTACTGCAAACATACAGTATAATTTGGTATTTCTGACATTTCTTGCTGCTCCCTTCTACTTTTACGCAGATACTAAATCAGCCAGCGTTGCCTCTTGTATTTCTTCAGTTTTGATGAAAGTTAGCAGTTCCCTCCTGCTTCTAGTCTTTGTGCTTAGCTTGCTTTTTACGGGACGCACAGACGGGAATATTCGTCTTCTCATCTGTCTCTGGCTATAATGACACACAAGGATTTCCGACAATGCTGGACGGCTCCTTTAACTATGGCTAATTGTCATGATCAAGTAGGGAGGACTGATTGAGTAGAGACAATGGAGACCAAACAGATTTCCATGACAGTTGCTGTCAGTTACTACGAGAGTTTCTATTGGTCGGTGAGCGGAGGTGGGTTGGCTGATTATCTGCCGTTCACCCTGTCCTCTGAACCCTGACTGTCAATCATCAACTACAGGCACCAGGGCTACCAAAAAAAAAAACCAAAAAGTCAGAAAAGAGACTGATTCGCCCATAAAATGTGACCCTGGGAAAACAACGTGGGACTACAGTTCTCACACTGCCAAAACAGCTGAAAAAAGAGCAACAAAAGCAAAAGCCCCACGAGAGGTGGAGAGCCGATAATCCACTGCGATCGGACGAGTCCACTTAGGCTTCAGTTAAATCCACAAAGAGAACAGCGCAGCGTCGACAAAAAAGTACAAATCCACCTCCCGAAAAATGGCCTATCAAGGACGTGAAGGGAAAAAAAAAAAGACCCCAGAAGAACCAAACACGATTCATTCCTTGTTATTCGGGACATTTTCTCCAACAAAAATGTTTTTTTCTTTCATCTGTTTTTTTTTTTTTTTTTTTTTTCTTTGTGAATCGATTCTCCTCGACGGGAACTTGGTACCAAGAATGTGCAACATGAAGCAAAAAAAAAAAAAGCAGTTCACGACCACAGGCAAGGAGGGAAGAGAAGGGGGGGGGGTCCTCAGAACTGCATCTGAGATGAAAAAAAAGCTTGAGGACTTAATCTGTTTTCTTTTTGTAAATTGGAGGGAAAAAAAAGAAGAAGCTTTAGATGCTCTTTGTGTCTTTAGTTTTGTCTTAAGGCAGTCTTTTTTGTCCGGCCCCCCTCTCCGGCTCGGTGCTCGACGACGCTCCACCTACAAGAGGATAGATACGAACGTCTTACACCTCAGGTAACGCAACGCAGAAAACACATTCCATGCAAACTGTCTCATTAATGAGAAAAAAAAAAAAGATGTCAACAAAAGTGGGATTAATTGAAAGCTGGCGGAAGGAAAAAAAAAAAAAAAAATGTCTTGAAAAAGAAGCTGATTCAAAAAAATGCAGGAGCGGATCACAGAGCCACAATAACGCAAAATGGATTCTTTGATCAGATTAAAAATGTATAAACAGTTGAACTGTGCATAAACTCACACTGTCACAGTTAGATTATTAAACTTGGTAAATAGAAGGGGGGAGGGGGGGGAGATACTCTACTTACTGAAGTGATAGAAAAACATGAAATGGTCAAACTGGATGCAACACTCAAAGAAATTTCTGATGTGAGCACACACTCTGAAAAGTGTTTGGAAATTTTCTTTTTAAAATAATCACGTGGCCCCACACCGATTCGCCACACAAAGCACGACAGTAGGGCCTGAGCTCACGGGCAACGCAGAGCCTACGTTACGCACGCCGGGCATTTCTTCTGTCTGAAAGTACAACCTAACCTAAACCTAACCCCCTAACAAACTAAGCTACATGTGTGTTTAAAAATGTTCGTTTGTAGCAAGCTGGCATTAGTTTTTCAGTTTTTTAACATTTGGTGTGGAGATATTTGGTTTCTGTAGGGCATGTTTAGTTCAGTTATAAGCAGTTGTAACAGCTTTGTCCGGGTCAGCCGACCGTTCAGTGTGGTGGTTTATTAAAAACATGTGTCCAAGTTAGCTAACTATTTGGTTTAACATGTGGAATCATTTCATTTGTGCTGGCTAACGGTTGTCAGTTTGGAAAGTGAATCAGGTCATCAGAACCGAATCTCCCCTCTGGGGATCAATAGGCTTCTCTTATCAGCGCTAACCCATGCACACGCCACCGAAACCTCATTCCTACATACTGGAGCTTGCCTCTGAGGCAAATTTGTGATTTGTGATATTGGGCTATAAATAAAATTGACTTGACCTCCTTTTTCTTTAGCTCAAAAATGTTTCTGTTTCTGTCTCTTATACAAGCTTGTTTTTGAAAGTAGGCTGTTTGTATGTCTAGTTTGCATGTTCTTGCTGATTTAGAAGAATTCCTGGCAACTATGGCTGGTTTAACGCGTGTTGGCAGACCGGGGGACAGGGACCGGTTCTGCGGTGTCAGAAGCTGACTCGCCAGCTGGCCATGTGAGCCAGCTTGGGCTACCTGTACCTGTGGCTGGACCTTTGCAGCTCGGGAGCCATTTCCCCAGGAAGAGCCAACAATCTGACAATAAAAAAAAAAAACAACCTTCTGAGACTCCTTCTTAGATGCTAATACTCCTTCTACCCTGCCACTACTCTAAGCAGCCAGTACTCCTAAAACTCATACAATAATAATAATACCTGACAATGAATAATGTGCATGTAGTAATAACACTGCATTAGTTAAAAATAATTCTTTTTCACAATGATAATCCTGTAGATTATTAATTTTATCATAGTGAACCAGTAGTGGTAGTAACACACTGTGCACGTGTTCGTGTGTGTGTGTGTGTACAGTGGGCCCGGAGGTACGCACACACTCACACACACATAAAAACACACGCAGTAACTTTAGTGGGCTGCAGTGTGTCATGACCTTGCATTAGTTCACGCATGTGTGTGTGTGTGAGGCTGCATTTTAACTCTGGGAAAGTGGAACGTTTAATGTGCGCACACACACACAGTCAGAGGTACTGCTGCAGTTTTCAGGGATTACAGTCCTCATCTAATCCTTTCCTCCTTTTCATTCCTTTCCTCTCTTCTTTCCCTCCATCATCCCTTCTCCCTTTCCTAATTCCCTCCCTTTTCCATCTCTCTCTCCTCTTCCTCCTTAGCTTCTTCTACTCCTGGTTTACGCTCCTCGGCTTCCATCTTCCTCTTCTCTCCTTCCGCCTAACCTCCTGTAGGTGGCCGTTCTAGATGTGGCATCTGAAATGGCGTGGGAAACGGCAGCCGCGCCGCTCTCATCCTTTTACCCGAGGTTGCACTATGGTCGCCCCTGCCGTTACTTAGCAACCGGTCCAAATCACAGTCAGTCTGAATGAGCGCGTCAGTCGCTTATCCATCTTCAGTTGCTGCAGTTTGGCTGACCTTTCAGCCGGACGTTGTGACGTCCTTGGACGGGGGGTGAAGCAAGTCATGTGAAGCTGATTGGTTAATTCTTGTCACAAGACCTGCGGTGCGCCAGCGGCATTAGAAAAAGTTGCGATTTTTCCATCTCGGTGAGCCGCGGATGCGCCCTAAAAACAGGTGCTTTGCAACGTATACGCGCCGCGACAGTGTCTCTTTGGGTTTTGAGCGCCGTTGTCACACGTCTCCGTTGAAAATAATGACTTTCTGCGTGCAAACGACAACATCTGAATGGCCAATTACCCCTCTCCTCCTTCCTCCATTTCTCCTCTGCCATTCTCCTCCTTACATCCCTTCTGCCCTCTCTCCTTTCCCCTTTCATCCTCTTCCATTCTGCCTCCCTCCCTCCCTCCCTCCCTCCTCTTCCTCCCTCCCATCGCGGCAGCATCTGTTCATAATGAAACACACAGTTGGTTGTCGTAGTCGTTTAGCGCCTCCTCCACGCTACCTGCTCCAGAGGTTACCTCCCGCCAGGCGCGTTTGTTAGACATCATCAGCACCTCCCCATGACCTTCCCTCCCTCCTCCTCCTCCTCCTCCTCCCTGCCACCTCCTCCTCCTCCAGATGTCATTGATCTGGGAACTGGGTCACAACAGCGATGGATCAAAGCCAGGTTACACAAGCCTCCGAGGCAGACACTGCATGCTATTTTAGCGTGGGTTAATGTTTACGGGGAGCAAAAGAAATGTGACGGCTGATGTCTGGAGCATTTGCAGGTTCTGATCATAAAGTCTACAGCCCGCAGACCTGACAGATGCTGAAGGTGCAGGGTCTGAAGATCTGGACCTGCACACCTCATGGACCTCTAAATAGGACTGCCAATTTGGAAGAAGCAAAAACTATATTTGGAGTGATTTGTTTTTGTAGCCACAATGATTTAAAAAAAAATAAAAAAATTCTAAGGCCCCAAGAAGCACAGGCAAAGGCATTTTAACGCTGATATGTTATCAATAAAATCATGTAAAGTGAGATCTATTTTTTAAAAATAGATTTTTTCATTACTTTTGAAACAGAAATACAAAAATATGAAGAAAAAAAAAAGATTAGCAATTCATTTAGCAAACAATTGGACACAAAACATCAGATTTATCCAAAAGCGCATGACATGCTACACTAGTTCCCAATGTTACAGAAGCGTTTTGATCAAACTCAAGCAACTTTTTTTGAAATTGTGGTGGAGATCCAAAACTATCCAAAGATATCAAATACGTACGCCAGAATTTGGGGGGAAATGTGTCTAAAATTATGCAAAAGACATGGTGAAGCCATAAAAACACGGAGTCTTGGGTTTAATTATTCTTTTAAACATCACAGTGAGAAGCTATGTGATGTTTTAAATACTGTCAGACTAACTAACAACAGCTGCGTGAGGATCGAAGTTCAGTAGATTCAAATATGTGCATAAAAACTGCAGTCGCCTTCAGCTTGGAGGTTCAGTCTCGATCTCAGGAACACACCTGTGAAGGCCATGAAAGGTGTTAAAAGCTGAAAAGGTAAAGGCTAGTCAATGAACCTTGAGTTTAGAATATTTATCACAGATATGTACATTTCTTTTATGAACCGTATCACCAGACAGAATGTCGATATCGGATGATTCTGTAAAAATACAGTTTTTGTTTTCAGACTTATTTATTTCTACACTGCTTAACAAGGTTACAGCTTGTAACTAGAGGTTTTGCCGAAGAACCGCCACTCTGCTCCGGGCCCATCAGATCATACTTTGTAACCTTTCTTTATTCATTCTGGGAAGTTTCACTGAGAGGAAGCCTCCCTTTTGCAGGGACTCCCTGATCACATTCACACCTGGAAGCCGCCCAGTGCAACCACAGTCTGATCTGCTGGCCACTGTGCAATCGCACTGGAGTGGTTGGGGTTAAGGGCCTCGCTCAAGGGCACCTCAGTGGTGGTAATGAGGGAGGGAAAGGTGCTACTTTTTCCCCTTTCCCCACCCAGAATCAATCGCCTCCCGGTCACAAGCTCGCTTCTCTAATCTTTAGGCCACCACTGCCCCCCAAAACTGTGATTGTACTGGTCAAAATGGATGCGCCGCCCACCCCCGCCCACCGCCCCACCACCCCGGCCTCCACATTTACTCCACGATACGCTGCTCCATGCATTAGCACTGAACGTTGCCCCGTTAACACTTCCTTTGGTTTCAAGTTGTCCTTGGTTTGGAGTGGCCCTCCAATCAGAGAACCACAAGGGGTCATGGGAAAATAACTCCACCGCAGAATAAGATGTCACACGCGACCATTGAACATAATCAAAAGCTGACAGAGGGCCGCATGTAAAGAAAGTAAAGTGCTGAACTTGAAGACCACTCACACCTTGCTACTTTAAAGACACTTCCTGCAGAATTGTCCAACATGAACATAATTCCGAGGGTTACTGGACTGGTCCTGAGCATGTTTTTCACAGGTCATAATAGAGCTTATTGAGTTACAGCAGCCTCTCTCTTGAATTCTTCATATTCAACTCTGTAAAGGCAACTTTTGTGCGTCTAAAACAAAAGAAGAAATGCTGTACTTGGGTTTAAAAAGTCAAGACAGTTGCCCTTGCTTTTTAGTACAGATAAACTGAATCAAAGTGGGAAAACAAACATCAAGGCTCCGCTCATAGAAAAAGGTCATAAAGCCTTAAGTTGATCAGTGTGTTCAAAGAGCAGGTTAAAAAACATGAAACACTCTCAAGCATTTAAACAGCAGCCTTCCTCTGAGGATAAAGCTTCAAACAGACCACGTTCACACCTCCACTAAAGGTTGATCAACCTTTTACTGAGAAACGATCCTCGGTTTTTGTATTTCTTCTTTGACTTTGAGTTGTTAACCAGAGGGACAAAAGGCCATCCTTTGGAGGGACTGAAAGATTAGAAAGATTCCTCACATGACGCTGATAAATATAACATAAAGTGCAAAGCAAAAACTCAGATGAATATTATAAATATTCTGCTAGTTTGGCCTTCCCACAGTTGATGAGAAATGAGTTTCTTATCACATACACCCACAGCTCCACAAACTCCTCGACATTTCTCTTTTTCTCTTTACTCTGCAAAAAGATATTGAACAATATCTAAATACTATCCTACAGTGCTCTAATAAACACTGTGAAAATGATAAATATGTGTTTCTCCTTCAAGGACGCCTTACAATTACATTTTGTACCTTGAGCTGCTTTGTATGCAGTCAGCGCATGCTGGTGTTTGTTGTGCTTTTTCTTTGTTTTCTTTTGCAGATTAAGACAAAGTTTCTGACTGTCAGCAGAGGAGGTCGGAGGTCAGCGTGGAGCCACAGAAGGCAGCGGACACCAATGCAAGGGCTGCCGGTGGCTGACAGAGCCATTTCCAGCAGAGGGGGCCTGGGCCAAATATGTGCTTCTCTTTCGAGGTTTTCCACTCGTACGCCGTAGTTTCAAATAGAAATTATGGGGAAAGTAAACACCCGAGATTTATCCTGCAGGATCAAACCACCGACCCAAGATGGCTTCTCTAACCTTTATTTAAAAATTTGACAAACATTGGCATACAAATCTAGGCGTTGCGAACCAGGGTTGTGCAGAATCGTCCAGTGTTTTTTCTGGCCAATGGAACGATGTAGGAATTTGACAAAAAATCCCAGCTCAAGGTCCACTCGCTAGCTTTTCCCAGAGCTTTTAACCGTATTACACAGACATCTTTAGATGACTTATGTTGACATGTAAACTCAGTAGCTTCAGCTTTTGGGACTTCCCCTCTGTAGATAAAAACGGCTCATTCTAAGGTAACAAAAACACGGTTCCTATTTTCAGGTGATTATACACTAATAAAAACATTCTTATACTTATGATATTCCATTTCTGCCAGTAGCTCCTCCTAAATGTTACATACTGGACCTGTTCGAAATATATAGTTTGACATTTTGGGAAATACGCTATATATACGGTATATATCATCAAAAAGCTGACAGAAGAGCAGAAATCCCTTGTAAAGAAAGTAAGGTACAGAATTCAAAGATATTTCAACAGGGACAGACACTGTCAAAAATAGTCTGGAAGAAATTTGAAAAAAAAAAATCCCGGACTGTCAGTCAAAATGTTCAGCTACTCTGAGTTCAGGGGCTGATGTGGGGCAGAAATGGGCTTTGATGGAGCCCTGCTGAAGAGAAAACAACAACCCTCAGGCGATATGTAAAGTGGAGAAACCTTGCCACCTGCCATCCCACCGGCCGTTAGGTTTGATCAACTGATTTAGTGCTCGATCACGCTCTGAATTATGAGCCTGGAGGCATCGGGGGGAACGGAGGGCTTAATTAAACTGAACGCTGACGAGAAAGAGAAAATAAATTCTGCAATACTGAGAGAGATACAGTGGATGGATAGATGGATGGATAGAGAGAAGGTTCACATAGCACCTTTCTGGGTGCTTTTTATAAGGCATGCCAAATATGATCTTAGGAAGAACAAGACTGCGAGGCTAGACCTGACTGACACAAAGAGAAACTCATTAAAGTCTTTGGGGATCCAAACTATTGTGTCAGGGTAACAAATCAAAACACCAGCTTCATTTGCAAACTCCTAGACATCCAATGCTTAATGCAATTCAGACAACAATGTAACTTGTTGAAGTTGTCTGGCATAAATATGAGATATAATTGGATATCGTCACCATAGGGGGTAATATGGAATGGCATTTTTTATTAATATTTGGTAAATGCGTAAATATGCCTGTGAAATTAAAAAATATGGCTGAGAAATAAATAAATGAATCAATATGGTTCAAAAAATAAATACATAGATTTTCATTCATTGGACTTTGATTTCATAATGCCACATCTATTTATTTAATGGGGGTTTTTCATAATGCCACATTTCCATTTGTTATATTCAAATGAAGGGAGCGTGGTTTGACAAGAATACAGGGAAATTAGAAACATTACCGAGGTGGTCTTCTTGCCGGCTGTGGCTCCTTTGATTTTGAGTGGAGTATGCACTATTCTCTAGGTCGTCATTGGGTTTTGCATCATATCTTAAAAGTGTAAGTGTTTCTGTTAATAGGCCATGTTCCTCGTATGATCTAGAACACTTTATTTAACTAGATTTTAGGTCACAAGGCTAAGCAGGGGAGACGTGGTGAGGTGTAACACATTTCAAATTCTAAATACAATACAATGTTTTCACCATCATCTCAACTTAGACAAATTCTGAACTTGATCCTGATATTTAAGATGGTTAACAACAAAAATCTCAATGCAGACGACTATAAATGTCTATAAAAGCGAACGTCTCAAAGTGAAATGCTGACTTTTCACAGTCAATCTTCCAGTGTGCCTGAGGCTTTCTCAGGACTTCAGATGGAGAGGGAACTGACATAAAGAGCCCTTTTAACGCAACCTCAACACAGGCTGAGGAGCTCTGCGTCAGCCTAGAGATTCTTCAGTCGGTGAGTCTCCAGCAGCTGCACACAATAGAGAACATAAGGATGCGGAGAGGCCACTGTGGCCTTTTTACCTGCATGAAAGTGTTGTCTGGCTGCATAAAAGAGAAATTTCAGTGCTACGTAAAATGGCAGTGTGGCTCGACACACCTCTCTGTCTGTCAGGCATGTGATAATGTAATGGTTGCTGTCCAGCAGTGTGCTCTATTCACAGCTCAAGGCTTCCATTTCACACTGTCCACAATAGAATAAACACAGTGCCGCATGCGGGGGCTGCTCACTGTTTGAGTGGATTGTCCTCTTTAAACTGTCCTTTTGTCCAGCACTGTATGTACTACACTGCTAGGGTTGTCTGGTAGTTTAGTAAGTGGTAAAATTTTTGTAAGAACTACTGATTTTTGCCCCCAGGCAGCCAGTATTCTACAAAGAAATCAACTTGTAGAGTCTTGGACCTACAAAACGTTCTAAACATGCTTTGATTTACAAAATGTGGAAAAGACAAACGCTAAGCTGACAGGGACATCATTCAAATAACCCAACAAAGTCGTCTAATCTAAACGACAAAATGCGGCATCTGTCACTGCCTTCCAAAACAACCCATATGAGTATTTTCTAATCTGGCAGTGTTGCCATGACATTGTTCTTCAGTGCCTTTCACAACCATTACAAATCACAAATGTTACAAATATTTCTATGGAGGTTTTTCCGATCTGCCGCCACAATGGTTAAAGGTTGGTTAGGTTTAGGCTACTAAACTATTTAGATAGATTTAGGGATCAATTGTGGTCATGGGACCACCATCATTGGACCAGAGACCAGCGTTGACTTAAGGTAGCCTAGGTGGTGGGATGCACACACACTCCAGAGTCAAAACGTAAATGCTTTGTGTACCAGGCAAGCCATAATACGTAGTAACTGTGTCACAATACTCCCGCCTTTGTGGTTAAAAAAAAAACGACTTGTGCCACAAGAGGTCACTAGTGTTCGACAACGTTTTCCAGTCAGAGGATTACGCGAGCTGGGTTGTTTCTTGCATTAAAGAGGTTGTGTTTCAGCCGATGATCCTGTTTGATTTCATTCTTAAACAGTAACAATCACTGTCCACAAATACATGACCACATGACGACAACTTTGACGATTTTAAACGAAGAGGGCAAATAAATGTTCACTGTGAGGAATTTCCTTTCCCATGTAAGTTTTAACCCTGCACGATAACAGATGTATGTGGGAAAATTGGCTATAAATACTGTCCACCTGTAAATATGTTGCACATAGCACATACTGTCATTTAAATACCATGCCGGCATATTGTACATACAATATTATAATAATATGCCTATGATTATTTTCTAATAACATTTTGGTTTAACATTATTTCATATCTTTTTGTCAGTTTTATAGTTACTATTCTTCACCTGCAGTACTTGCTTATGTTTCTTTATACTTCTATATATTTGTATTACGTTTATTTTTTTTGCACCAAAATCACCAAAGCAAATTCCTCGTATGTATAAACCTACTTGGCAATAAAGCTGATTCGGATTCTGGCTGCTTGCGCAAATTTCCCTTCCAGTTGTATGTGAATACATGTTAAGGTATTTACCTTCCTCTTTCTTATTCCTTTTTCTAGTCAGTGTTTTACTGTTCACCGTCTCATAAAAGGCAAGAAAACTAACATGGCTGTCAGAAGCAGTTGGACGTAACAAAGTACCTTTACTCATGTACAGTACTTGAGGATTGAGTTGACTAAAGTAGATTTTTGAGGTTCTGGTACTTTTACTTGCCTCTTGTAATCCATGTGCAAGAACAAACATGATGAAAGATGTTAAAAAATACAATGTTGGAATGTTTGGTAATAATATATATGTGGTATTTTCCCAACCCAGTTGTGTTTTATATCCGATTTTGGTCTCGAACTGGCTACAAACAAGGATAAGAGTCTGTGCATACCAGATGTTCTTGAATTATAAACCTTTGGCACTTCAGGGTATATTTAGTTTTTTGCTTACATTTAATATTCATGTTATTTTGCTTATTTTAATATGTATGAGTTATAGTATGATGGTTTTAAGTTAGCTCGACTTCTTAGATATTTTAGAAATTGGAAAACATCGATGAATATAACAAAAGTTCTTCATCTGTTCATACGCACAAGGTGAAATCAATTCTGTCTACAGAATGCTTTCACGAATCAGGCCGGATGGCTTGAGAGTTTACATGTAAAGGGGAGCATGTGATCCTTCAACAGATCCGAGAGCAGCACACATCTACAAAACTGGAGCAACAAGGTTGAAACCATTTATTTCCAGAACGGGGAATTCTCATTATTTCGTTGTATCCAGTTTTAGGGTTTTTTTCTTTTTCACAGCACTCTTGAAGTATTTATTCAATTTAATATTGATACCCATGGGTACGTGCTCCTGCTAATATTTGTTTCTTCTGACCTTATTTTTACTTTTCCACTACTGCCAGTCTCAGAACTGGGCCAGTTATCGGAGGGTCTTTAAATTTAACTCCAGCGATGAGCTCTGACTATCTGATATCAGTGGTCTGTCAGCCTTAAGCCTTTCTTGGTATCATCCATACAGTCTGTCTGTCTATACTACTTTATCAGTTAGCATTAGCTTATTGCCTTGTATTAGATAACATTGTCAGTAGTCAGCTGTATTGCCGTCTTTATTAGGTTCTGGTGTGCTTGTTGTGCTGTTTTACGTAGCTCATCCTTTGAATTTATGTTGTTTTTTATGTGCTGCTGTTAAACAGAATTACTGTGGAAGAGGCTGACGAGAGCGTCTCAAATGTGACAGCTTAGGAAAAAAACTGCCCAGACTGACAGAGAGACTCCATTTTGGAGAATTAAATCAGTTAAATGGCTGTGGGAGAGCGGAGAGGGAAGCTGGATGTGTCTGCCGGGCTGAAGAGCTCTCAGGAAAACGCCTCAGTTTCTCTTGCCAAGGCTGAATCTTTTTTTTCCCCCCCTTTCTCTTTGCTTTATTGGTGAAGCTCTGACCCATCGCGCTCTCTCTCTCTCATTTTTCAAAGTCGATTTTCTCTCTTAAGTGTTCTGCTCTCTCTCAGTTCTCCGCTTTTTCTTCCCTATGACTCTTTTTTTTTTTATTTCAGTCAAATCACTTTCAGCTCCTCTGCTCCCACTTTGACTTTCATCTCCCTTTTCTCCATCACTCTATCGCAGACAGACGGACACTCGGCCCAGTCTTTTTTCATCTTGGTACGACTGGCTAAGATATAAGGTTTGCTCTAGATCCCATGGTGTAAAGGCAGAATTGTAGTCATTACTTGAGCCTATTAGAAGAGTTTTAACATACAGTGTGAAGTCACATTTATCTCATTCTCTTTATTCTGAATCCCACAGGGAGTGGGAGTTCTGCTGTGCGCTCGCCGAACTCACGCGGAGCCATGGGAACGTGACTGAAACGAGCTCCACCGCCGGTCGAAAGACACGCGTGAAACAAGCGCTCCTCCCGAGCTACCATCCCAGAACTCATCCACCAATCAGGCAACAAGCACTTTCATCTCCATGTGGTCCAGTGATTACCAGGAGTAGTAACAGCAGCATTAGTGGAAGCAACAATAGTATTATTAGTAGTGGCAGCAGTAGTATAAGCACTAAGTAGTAAGTACAGGTAGCTATAGCATTACTAATTGTAGTACTAGAAGCAGAAGTGGTGGCCTGGTAGTAGCAGTAGCAACAGAAGTATTGGACGTGGCAATAGGCTATAAGCAATACTAGTAGAAGCACTAATATAATAGCTTATTAGTAGTAACAGCAGCATTAGCAATAGAGGCCGTTATAGAAACAGTGGTAGTATCAGCAGTACTACTGTAGTATTAAGTGCAGATGCTGCAGTAGCGGTAGTAGTTTGTTAGTATCAGTAGTACTAGAAGCAGTAGGAAGAGGTAGGAACAGTAGTAGTAACTACAGCAGGAAGATAGTAATACTACTAGTAGTCACAGTAGCAGAAGTAGTAGCAGTTGAAGCGTTAGTAAACGGTAACAGTAGCATTAGTAGTATACTTGCAGTGCAGTCACAGTAACAGTAGTATACAGTTGTAGCATTGAAAGTAGTAGTGTTAGTGGTACTGACAGTAGAAATAGTAGTATTAAAAGTTGCATTACTAGCAACAGCAGTACATGTAACCATAATAGTAGTGGTTTTAGTAACAACAGCAGTGGTTGAAAAATAGCTGCATTAGCAGTGTTAGCGGTTTAGGGTCGACACACAGAATGTGGTGAGGCCAGCGGGAACCGCAACATCTCCACTAACAGTGATGAAGATCAGTGGGGGAGCTGCATCTGACTGAAAGTGTTATTTCACGTGTGAAAATTACACGTATCTGCAATTAAATATACAAATGATCTCAGGTGAAATCAGCTAATGATTTTCCACCGCTTCCAGGTTCACAGTTCATTTGTTTCAACTTTGCCCTCCACACTACCTGCTCGTCTCTCGCCACCATCTGCTCCACCATCTATTTTGGGAGGTAATTTTGCCTTTATTTGACTGGTGACAATATTGATGTGCACAGGAAGTGTAGAGCGCGGGGGTGGTGGGGGGGGGGCAAAGGTCCCTGGCAGCTACACGTCATCCTGTGTGTTCTTACCCTTAATATTAGTATTAGCAGTGGAATCAGCAGCAGTGTCACTATCTGTGTTCAGTGTCATGAACACCGCTACTTCTGGCTAACTCTTCTCATTCATCTCCAGCCTCCATGTCAAATTAGCAGGAATAGGAAACAGGAAGTTCATTGAACCGCTTCCTCTCATGTGTGACCACGACTACAATACTAACCCCCGACCACCAACGCACACAGTCCACAGCTCCTCATTTACAGCCTGTTGTTGTGCACTGAAGCTGAGCTGCAGAGCAAAGTGAAGCCCGACAATAAGCTGCGCGGCACGTCGTGGCCTCACCGACGCCGTTCGCGCCGTCAGACAACAGAGTCTGGGGGCAGGGTTGAAGCTGACCCGGTGGCGGCGGCATGGCTCGTACCTCTCTTTGTTTGTCTTCCTCCTTCCTCTCTGATTCCCTCACACGCCGCCGCCCCTGCCTCTGTCTGATCTCCTCGAGCTTTTTGAGTTCAACCACCTCGCGCTCCGGTTTGAAAAAGAAAGAGGAAATAAAAAAATAAAAAAAACCTTTTCATCCTTAAAAAAAAAAAAAGAAAAAAAAAAAAGATAAAACTTCTGGAGGGCTGCCTTGGCAGAGGTCGCCATGCCAACCTCTGCCAGCCCAATCCTTTTAACGAGAACGCCTCCTCTTCAGCGCCGGTGTTGTCTAAGGAGTGTAGGCCAGAGGAGATCCCGCTGTTTGTGTGTGTTCGCCGGGCAGCGCGATGACTCATGCTTCACATTGAACACTCGAGAATCCACAGGAACAGTGACGGACTTCGAGGCATAATGGCTCCAGTTTTATTGATTAAAGGTACGTTCGTGCAGCCGAAGGAGCATCACAAATATTTGGTTATAATGTCAGACAGCAGGTCAAAGTGGGGCGAGTTTATTGATTCGGTTTCTAACAGCAGTCACACAAAGACTAGATTTGTTCTTCTGAAAACACATTCATGTTAGATGGTTTCTGTTCAGCATTGGGAGTCGAAACACAACTCAGTCTACAAAGTCAGTGATGATGTTTTTATTATTTAACTTTCCTGAACCTTAACCATGAGCTTCTAGTTGCTACACCCGAACTGTATCTTAACCAAACTGCGACTGTCATGCACAGATATCGTACGAACGACAAACTGAAAAACAGTCTACCCTAAATACCTCAACCGTGGCGGGGCGATATTGAGACGGCGGATGTGTAATGAGTGCCGCGCCGTGTGATTTTGAAAACCACGTGTTTACATAGATGATTTGACATTGAAATCCCGCTTTCCTAATGTCATTGAAACCTTTGAGATACAAACAAAAGGCACCAAACACTTTCCACTTAATGGAAGTGTTTCTATACAAACCATTTCAAAGGTCCGTTTGTCCGTCACATGACAACATGACGGCCCTCTTAGCTGCTAAGGGTGATAAGAATTCTTTGCATTCTTAAAACTGGAACACGGGCCCCCCGTGATGCAGAAACTGGGGCTCAGTTCTCTGCTGCATCCCATTAAACACGACGATCAGTGCGACGGGATCATTACCGCTGAAAAGGGTTAAAGGCCAAAATGCAGTTTGTTTAAAAAGGAAGAAAAGGGGAGCGACAGGCCAGAAAACACAAAGAAATCCTGATGGACTGTTTGTATGCCAGGCCTGCGGTGTCGCCATCAAACGGGAGTCACTGATCTTTATGAGTGTGTGTGTGTGTGTGTGTGTGTGTGTGTGTGTGTGGATGGCGGGGATGTTTTGTGCTTTAATGAGCTCAGTATGGACATTAGCATGAGCGCAGAACGAAGCATCCAAACAAACTCAGCGGTCGCTCGAGTGAGCCCGCAATTAGGTCAGCCACAGAGGAGAAAATAGCCACTGTATCGCCGCTGAATTTGTTTCAATTCCAGATAGAGTTGAGCCACTTCACACACACACACACACACACACACACACACACACACACACACACACACACACACACACACACACACAAAGACAGAAGCAGCAAACTGCGTAACAGAATAATACGGCCGCTTCAGATGCTCTAATGACAGTGATGAATAGCGAAGGTTGCAGCTGCCGCTGACGAGGAAAAAGCGCTTTTCTTTCTTCCTTCTCTGGATAGCTTTTCACTGACACACACACACACACACAACTTTGGTTAACTAATTTGAACAAAATGCAGATTTAAAACGTACAAACGCAGAAAAACGCGCTACCAGTCAGTGATCGACGGCTAACAAGCGGTCAGCTGATTAATCGATCGGTCATTATGGCAACCTGCGATCTCCGCGTGTTCGCCCGGCGGGAGGATCTGATTGGTTCTGATGAGGACAAATCAACTCAGACTGGACCAATCGCTGCCAGAACAAACTGCAAATAGGAAATTGACTTCCTGTCAGAACGGTGAGATATCTGAGGAAACAACTCCACACACACACACACACACAGAGGATACACACACACACACACACACACACACACACACACACACACACACACACACAAAGGCAGAGGTACTCGCTAGCGAACACAGACATGAATGTGAACATGTACGTGCCGGCACACACGGATAGATGTATATCTGAACACACACAAACAACAAGTAAACACACACACACACACACACACACACACACACACACACTGCGGTATTTCCTTGTGATGTTCTCAGGTGACTCATGACTTCCTTTCCTTGAGGAATGTCACTGCACACACACACAAACATAAATGAAATAAGAGCTATCGTTCCTGAACACAGAGCAGCACTTCCTCCCATGTCTTTTATTTTCATTCGGGGTTAAAACAAAAAAAACCTCAAAACACTACAAAAGTCAAAACTAAAATAGAAACCTCACAGCTCTGTCTGCAGGTCAGCATCTACACCGTTAGCTGTTAGGCCACAGTGTACTTTCGATCAGCTGGTAATGTTAATGAAGATAGAAGACTGTGGAGTTTTGGACAGCACATACACGTTGTTATAACTGTTATAGGAGACGATTATGTGAAATTATTTGCCTTTGAATGGTCAAAGAATTGGAAAGCGGTTTCAAATTCACGTCAAAACACAACTTGCTACAAATGCTCTTCAGGCTTATCAATACTGTCATATACATATAACTGTAGAACATATAAAGTCCTTCGGCTGTAGTCGAAATAACACTGTACCTACTTATCATAAAGCAGCAGGCATGTGCAGTCTCCTATTTTATATATATATGTTTTTTTTGTTTTTTTTCAGCAGTCGACTTTTCTACATGAAGCAAATCTCCAAACTCCATTTGGAGATGCAGCTGACCACACCCAAGCTGCTGTCGCTGACTGGTGCGGTTAAGGCAACTACACAGGTGAAGACGCTCACATCTAGCTTCATCCCTACCTGTACTGTCCCCACCGCGCTGTTCACTTACTTATGGACCCGGTACATGCTGGTATCATACATATTTTCAATTTGTCGTGACGTACACTAGCAGGAAAGGCGACGTTGTTGTTACATCGTGACGGAGACACAAGTGTAAAGCCTCTGTAGAAAATACCGGAGTGTGATGCTGAACTATGACTGACAGCTGTCAATCCGACCAAATCTTCCAAAACACAAGACCGACTGATTAGAGAGAGAGGAAGAGGGGAGGCACATCTGGCAGGACAGCTGTGGTCCGCTCTCTCTCTCCCACAAGCTAACGAGCTTAACGAGCTCCGTCTACATCAACAACCAATTAACAACATCGGACAGGGCCACGGGGGAAGGAGGGAAGCAGGAAAGGAAGCAATGGCCAGGAGAGGAAAGGACAGTGGCTGGAGGAGGGGAGCGCAGCGGAGGAGACGAGGAGGAGAGAAAACGTCAGGGATGCGAAGGACAGAGGAGGCGAGTGAAGGGAAAGAGAGAAGGTTGTTGAGTTCTGACTTTGTCGTCCTCTGGGGGAGGAAACATTGTTCTGCTGCAGGGGAGGTGACCATGACATCAGGGACGGTGTGTCATTGCGTGAGTGTGTGTGCTGCCCCTGGCTCTGTCCTTGTCTCCCACAGTGACCTCTGACCTCTGACCTCCGGTCCTCAGTGATGCCGCAGCCTGCCAGCAGCATGACGGATGTTCCTGCTGCCGACCAACCAACACCGACACCACAGAGACCGTGTGTGTGTGTGTGTGTGTGTGTGTGTGCGCGCGCGCTCAGTCAGGTGAGCGTGTGAACCTGTGCTCGATGTTATGTAGTAGATGTACAGCAAGTACGGCTGCCAGGTATTACGTCGAGGAAACTAAACACGCACGGTACAGCACTTTTTCTATACATTCCCTGAAATGTTTTTGACTGTATGTTACGTATGCATATCTGGAGTTGTCAAATGTCCCCTGAAATGCACAAACCCATGGCTTTGCTCTACAGCTCACCTGAAGAAAAACCTTACATTTTCAGCTCATTAGGTGTCCTGACTGAAAGCCAGTGAGCCATGGACGAATTCCGAAAGCCGGACACACCTTCCAGCATGACGCCACATCCAATCCAACAAATATCCCAAAGGATTTTCGGGGCTTCCTCAGGCCTCTGGGTTAAACTCCTTCTCTGCCTTCCTGCTGACTCCCAACACATCTGAATGCGATCGACTTCATTTGCTTACTGGAGCGAGCAGGGAGGTGTTTTATTGCTTCTAAATTCAACGTGGTTTTTTTTTTGTTTTTAATGTTAATGTCTAAGAATAGCTAAATAATTATCGGCATCCTTAATCAGTCTGAAAACAAGCTGAAGAGGAGGAAGGTCAATGGAAAGAGAGGAGAGGATATGGAAAGGCGCGGATTCACTCGACGGTGCCCTTCCTGAAGAGACAGAAGGAAAACCTGAAGGGCAAGAAATAGAAACTTAATAACAGTTCCTGGTGAAACGAAATTCTTAAGTTGCTCTGTACGTTGTTAAGATCTCAGCTGAAACCATGAGCTTTGCATTATTCATGTCTTTAATAATTCCTCCGCAGCGCTGCTTTACGTTCGCTTTCTAGGCGCATAAATTACACGCAATGCCACCGGCGGCAGGCAGACGGACACACAGCGAGGGGAGGACACTTTCGGGAAATGATCAGCTGATGAGTCAGGCCGATCCGGTTTGCTCAGTTTAAAAAGGCCCGTGAAAGACATGCATACTGACACTTCCGGGGTGCCGCCCACCTCTCACCCGGGGCATGCTGGGAGAGGATCCGTCCCTCGGCCCCTCCTGAGCGGGGCAAGTGGTCTAGAAAAACGACGGATGGACGGGTGTCATATGTTGGGCAGATCACACGATGCCGCGGCTGATCTGAGCTGATTTCTCACCACAACTGAGCCACAACAGAGTCAGAGTGTGTGTGTGTGTGTGTGTGTGTGTGTGTGTGTGTGTGGGGGGGTTCATTTTCAGGGTCAGCAGCCAAATCTCTAACAGATGGTCTGATCCAGGATGAGCCCAGCGCCTCCTGCTGGCAGACGAGCTGCGAGAAGCAAAACACAAACTGGACTCAAACCCGGGAAAACACTCCTCCTCCTCCTCCTCGTCTCTCTCCTCCCTGTTGCCTTTTCCCTTCCTCTCCTGCTTCTCTCCTTTTACCCCCCCCCACCCTTCCTCCTCCTTCTCCCTCCTCCTCCATCATTTTCCTGCTCATCGTCATCACACACATTATCCACTCCCTCCTCTCCCTCTCCTTGTCCTCCTCCACCTCCTTTTCTCACTCCTCCATCTTGCTTCTGCTCCCCTCCTCCTTCGCCGTCATCATTATCCACTTCTCTTCTTCTTCCTCCTGCTTCTCTGTGTTCCTCCACATTCTTTTCCCCCTCATCATCCTCATACTCCTCCTTTTTCTCCTCCTTATTGGTTCTCCTCTCCTCATGCTTCTGCTCTGTTCCCCCCATCATCCACCTCCTCCCCCTCCTCCTTTGATTCTCCTTAATGCACCTTCTTCTCCTGCATCATCTTCTTTCTGACCTCCTTCTTTTCCTCTTCCTGCTCCTGCTGCCTCCTCCCTTTTATCATCATCACCCCCTTCTTCTTTATCCTCTTCTTCTACCCCCTTTTGTCTTTCTCCTCACTTCAATCATTTTCCTCCTCCTCCACCTCATCTTCATTACTATCCACCTCCTTCCTCTCCCATCTCTTGTTCTTCCGCCTCCTCCTTCAGGTCATTTCCCAACTCCCTCTCCTTCTCACTCTCCTGTATCCTTTTCCTTCCCCCTACTCTTCCCCTCCGGGACCTCCTGGCTTACCACCTGAAGCTCTCTGCTGGTCGGGGGATTTTCTGGGGCCGAGGCCATGAAAGCTGGCGGCCTTCGGCTGTAGGATCACTGAGCGCGCTCAGAATCACCAAACGCCTCTCTGTTGTTGATGTGTTAACATGCAGCATCTGCAGTCTGACTGCTGGAGTCCTGATGTTGGTCAGCAGTCAGGCTCAGGACGCGAACTCTGCTGGGACTCCTCCACTCGTTATCACTCCTACACACGACTACACTGAAGAAAACATTACATATCTTAAAAAGAAATACTCAGAGGAGAATGTTGTAGCAGCAGCAGATATGCAGCAGATATGCCCCAGGCATATCGGGTGTAATATCCCCGTGTCCACATACTTTTGGCCATCCGAGTAGCAGAGTCTGGGTTCTGCTGCTGCAGTTAAAGTGGCTCCAGCACTCCTGCTGCAGCTGAGTGGCTCTGCTCACAATGATTCCTCTCCTTTTAAATCCTTAAACCTGAAAGCCCCTGTGGCGCCAAAAACTTTGGTTTCTGGAAGGATGTGAGCATGCTCAGTGAAGCAGGAGGAGCCGCAAACAAGCTGTGCCTGAATCACACCTGAAAGTATTCACTCTTCCCTGTACCAATGTTTACAGCTCAGTGTCCAGCTGTGAGCAGCTCCTCCAATTCTGTTAGGACACTCTCAGAAATCCAGTAATAGGAGTCTGCGTACTGGTATTTGAAGTGCGTAAAAAAGGTGCACTCCAGAGATTTAGCGCTGCTCATCCATAAAGTCGGGCGCTCACATGACACATCGAACCGTTAGTCCTCAGTAAGCGTCAATCCGAAAACACTGGCTCTCACATTTCCCATTCACAGCATCATTACAAGACGTCAAACTCCACGCGTTTGGAAAAAATGTTGTCTATTAAATTTTTTGGCTAATCGACTAATTGCGTCAGGTCTATATTTAAAGCCTCTCAGCAACGTGGCAGAGGCTGAAAGCTATTTCTGAGCACAATTGGGACACAGGACGAAAGGAGGACTCTTCTGTTTCTGATCTGAACCTTGTCAATCGTCCAGGCCGGAGCACCACAGCGGTCTGGCCTGGTTTACCTGCCTCCTCCCTCCTCCTCACCCCCGCCCCTGTTAATGAAAGACATGTGGTGGAGGCATAATGCTATTGTCTGTCAAATCTGCTTAGGGATCGTGGGGAGCGGCAGGGATCTGGCGGTTGGTGGGTGGACGGGCAGATCATCTGCCACGGATGACGGCTTAATCCAATCATAGCGAGCGGATCACAGGAAGCGGATTCACCGTATAGCTGCCGGCCGGCCTCGCCGAGCGAACCTGGATCTGTCTGCGTGTCTGTGAGAGCCCCCCGCTGCTGCGAATTCAACAGGACAGCTCACCAGCGGGGCTCATTGTGCCTATTTATGGACGACTGTGATGATGACAGACCGACCCAAAAGCATTTTCACACTTAAGCAAATGTCCATTAAAGGACAATTACCGTACTCCACTTTCCATTTAGAACATTTCCCCGCGCTTTAATGTTATTTCTGACAGTCCCCGCATGGTCGCAGCATGATTAAAGATATATTTAAATCAGTTACGCCAAACCTCCCAGGCTCATTCCGTCCAATTCAGCTTGCAAACAGCAGAGAAAACAACTGGATGTTTCCAATTCAGTCAGTTAAGAACATCCTCCGCTGTGGAGGAGAATAAATCAGGTTGCAAAGGAAAGCGAAAGGTTTTTGTCTCCAAATTCTTTTTTTTTGCTTTTATGGAAAAACATTTCTGATAATATAATAAAATCTAAAATAAATCACTGAAGTGGGGGAAGGAATGTTTCATTTCACAGGTAATGGTTTGTGTACACTGCCACAATATCTTAACATGAACATTGCACAGTGTTTTAGCCTATTAACTGCAAACCGTCTCCACTTTATATGACTTCTGAGCATTTTCTAAATCATTCCATCAGTTTTTAGATGTCCTCCTTTACAGGCAGTGATTGGTTTATTTCCGTGGAAACCAGGGGCCCATTTCACCAAATCTGCAACACAACGCCATACTTGTAAACCGTGCAGGAGCATGCGAGAACCCTGCAGGACTCACAAATGTATCTGCAATTTGCGAACGATGTTTCATTTGTGAAACATGACGCTGCCGCCGTTTGCAATCGGTGTAAAACAGCGGTCCCGAAAAATCACTCCTGTGAAACAGTCCCGGCTCGCAGGGAAACGCCTTTCAGAGCGATAACCCATCGCAGGGAACGTTATGTCCACTGTTATTGTTGTCAAGCTGACAACGCCGTCACATGATAATGCAGTTTATAAGTTCAGGTTTAAGCAAGTTTGCAGGAAACGTTACACTAATGTCCTCCAGCAGAAGTCTTCACGTAGCGCCTACTCTGTGTGGCAGACTTGAGCGAGCTATGTGCATCTCTGCAGTGCGTCTGTCTCTGGACGAATCCGCCGTCAGCGGGTCGGCAGAAACTTGCAAATAAGAGTTGCCGATAGTCTGTGTTTTTCTTATTGTCAACAAATCCCATGAAAACACCAAAACCAACAATGCGTCAGTCCGTCTCCTACTGAAGATGTAAGTCTTTAAAAGCTCCTCACAAATGTGTAGTTTCATTTCTTGAATAAAGGCTCGTTAATTTCCTAAAACAGCTGCTCACTGTAGTTTTTAGCAAGCATTGCACATTGCTCCTGTAACTAAAGCGGGAGGAAATTTCTTGACAAACTCCTTTGTCCCCAACAAAGGAGTTTGTTGGGGACTATTTTCAGCGGCGGATTAATCCACATTTGGTGCTCTAGTGAGTTATTTCTGGCATTTTACAAGAACAGGCTTTAAATGAGCTGTTTCTCGGTGGGACTGTTGAATGGCATGATAAACCAGACTTTATCATTGTTAGCTATATAGAGATCTGTCTGGTTTCACATAGGTATTATGTTACACACATACATAACCTTTGACCTCCCAGCAGCATAACTTTTTCTATTCTCATCTTGTTTTTTACTTTATTTAATGCTAACTATGGCACTCTACCCCTGTTTTTATGTCCATTCTGTTGTTTTTTTTATGTGACGCACTCTTCGCATGTTATTTTCTTTGTTGTAAAGCACTTTGAGCTGCATTTCTTGTAATAAAAGGTCCTATGCAAATAAAGTTTATTATCATTATTATTATAAGACTGGACTTAGTGGGAATGAATGAGACATGTGAATCAGCAGAAAAGACAGAAGACGCTGATTGTATGCTGGCAAAAATACATGTACACACACAGGAGGAGAGGCTGTCTGAGCTGCTCTGAAGTGAAAGCAGAAATCAATACAACACAGAAACATCTCAGAATCCAATATCCAACTGCTTCAAAGTGGAGGAGGAGGGAGAGGAGGTGGAAGATTCTATCAAATAGCAGAAATAACTGATATAAATAGGATAAAAAGGAATACACAATCATGTAAAAGCAGCCTGTGATATCTGTCTGCCGTTGTAATGTAACGTCGACAGGGTTGTGGGGAGCTTGAGCCAATCCCAGCTAACACTGGCCGAGAGGTGGCGTATACCTGGACAGGTACGTGGGAAAGCCTCCTTTTCATCTAGTTGGCCTGTCTGCACCTAGACATGCATAATAATTCACAAATCGTTAGCGAGTTACACCCCGTAAATTCCGCTTCTACGTCCACGCGCGGTGTTTCACCTACGCTAGTATCAGTGGCGGCACTTCTGCCATCGCTCATTTATGTAAGTCCGTTTCCCAAAAGTCATTTTGACAAGTTTATTTATGTATAGTCATAATCCAAACTGTGACAGGAGACCGTACGTCACACGTTTGCTCCGACATACTAAGAGAGAAAAGTCAGCTTGTACAGTCCACACGGACAGACTGCCTTCACCAGCCTGAGGAACCTCATACATCTACTGGACAAACGTAGTCCGCTGTCAGCTCCAGGTAGAGCGTAGCCTATATAAAGAAACGTATTTTGTATTTATTGATTCATTGATTTTATTTCCCCGCCCACCGGAGCTCCATAGACAAACCTGGCAGCTGATTTATGTGTGACGAGCTCCTCTTCTGTGGAATCAGATCCCAGTTCGGGTTCGGGAGGCGGACACCATCTCCACATTTAAGAGTAGGCTTAAGACTTTCCTCTCTGATAAAGCTTATAGTTATAGGGCTGAACCGTCCCTTAGCCATGCTGCTATAGGCCTAGACTGCCAGGGGACTTCCCAGGATGCACCTCTCTTCCTCTCCATCCGTATTCATTCTCCTCCCATTGATGCACGTCAGTAACTCGACGTCTTCTCTCTCCCGTAGTTTGGCGCTTTCTCGTCCCTCTCTTCTCTCTTCCTCTCACTTTCAGCAGGTGCTTCTGCCTCCGGAGCTGCAGACTCTGGATCTGTGGCCTGCTGGATCAGTGCTGCTGTGTCTGTGGTGGAGGGGGGGCGGTGGTGCGGCTCGGGTCCGGCTCCTCCTGGATCCGTGCTCTTCACTTATATTTTACAACCTTCATTTTGTCATCATAGTTGTAGATACTACGATCTTCTGTTGAGAATCTATTCTGTCCACAGGACATCTACTTCCTCTCCGTCCGTCCGTCCTGGGAGAGGGATCCCTCCTCTGCTGCTCTTCCTGACCTTTCTGCCATTTTTCCCCTGTTAAAAGGTTTTTTTGGGGTAGTTTTTCCGTATTCGAATCGAGGGTCTGAGGACGGAGGGGGTCCTATGTTGTACAGATCGTGAAGCCCTTTGAGCCAAATTGTGATTTGTGATATTGGGCTATATAAATATAATTCAACTGAATTGAAGTGGAACATTTCCACTGACGGTTAAAGAAGAGATGTTCGGGTTGGTCGCGGTTGGCAGCCGCCCTTGTCCACCTCCTCCCACA
Organism: Coreoperca whiteheadi; assembly: GCA_011952105.1. Taxonomy (NCBI): domain Eukaryota; kingdom Metazoa; phylum Chordata; class Actinopteri; order Centrarchiformes; family Sinipercidae; genus Coreoperca; species Coreoperca whiteheadi. Next base: position 28,750,389 of record CM022490.1, on the reverse strand, counting down.
ACTCGGATTCATCCGTATGCCCACAGGGAATCTGGGGACCTTGATCCATCAATACAGATATGGTTAATAAGTCCACAACTTTTAAAGACCTATCTTTTTAACTTGGCTTTTAATTTGGATTGACGTTGCTGCTATAATTTTTCAAACTGTTTTTGCGCTTTGTTCTGCATCTTTGCGCGATTTTATGCATTCTATGTAATCTATTTTTTAACTTCATTCTTCTTCTTATTAAATTGGTTTTTATTTTCCATCCTATGTCATGCGTTTTACTTTTATTTTATTTCACTATTATTATCAAGAGGGTTTTATTTTCCCCATCTTATTCTCCATTAATTACGGCACTCCATGCGACGCACTCGTGCATGTGAGTTTCTTTGTTGTACAGCGCTCTGAGCTGCACTTCTTGCATGAAAGGGGCTACACAAATAAAGTTTATTATTATTTTGAACTTACACGGGGCAGGAGAATTGTGTGATTTGAACAGCTCTCAATGGACACATTTCGCAGACGAAAACAATGCTTGAGGTTGCATCGTGACGAGCGCCCCCCCCCCCCATCCATTCTGAGGAAGAGAGACATAAAGTAAAGGACAATATTGTCTGAAAGACTGACACTTGGCTTTCTTGTTTCAGCTGGAGTCTTCTTTTCTTCTTTTGTCTTCTCTTTCTCCTTCTCGTGCAGCCGGCTGTAAGCTGCTTGTAGCACAAATCACATTTTAATTAGCTCGATCCCGGCTAACGACCTCCTCCTCCAGGATTACCTGCCAGCATCCATCTAATCCCTCCGTCCTCCGTCCCTCCTCCCTTCCTTCAGTATCATTCTCCATCTTTTCTCCTCTCTGTCAAATGCAGCTTTTCCCCCCTCATCATGTTTCAACTTTAAATTCACGTATATTCTTTCCTTCTCCTCCGGCAGCTGTGAGGTTTCACATTCTCCATACATCCTGACGTGTTTTCACACTCCACATATTTCATATCTCTTGTGCGTTTTCATGTCGTACGCAGTTTTCCTTCCATTTGCTCGGCTGCTGGTTTTTGTCACATTCTAATAAAGCGGCTGCGTATTTTGACCATTTCATTTTTTCCTACTTTCTCATCCATATATTTCCACATAACGTATCAAGCTGCAATGAGTTTCATACGCTCATCTGTTGTGCTGCTATTCACGTTCTGCAGTCTTTTTCTTTTTGGTTGGTAATGTTGCGTTGAAACGTTTATAGATTTATGATGCAGAGAATATTTCCGCAGCTGCAGTGGCCTGTCAACCTGAACCGAAGGTGTCATTTTAAATGTATAAAGTTCAGCACGCCAACTCTTTTACAAACACTCTGAGGTACTCCCGTTACACCGCGCTCCACCTCAGATTTACAATATCTCCACCTATCTATTATCCTTGGACACTTTGCTTTATTAACTTGAAATGTCAGTCCACATGGGCACCTCTGCTGCAATATCTTAAGATCAAGTGAGTGTGTGGCTCTCCATTTTATACTCGAAGCTATTGGATGTTTAGTTTGACCCAAGACTGTTTTTTTTCATTCCATTAAAGGGAAATATTGTAGATGACTTGTGCGTCATTTTAGACGCATTTCCCCGAAAAGACACTTGGGGTTTTCAGTAAAGTTTAAAATAAAGTTCTGTGGGTTTCAAGAATGGACAAACAACCTGAGTTTGTAAAGATGGAGACCCACGGGGGGTCCGGCAGTGGGGAGCACAAAACCTTTGTGGGGTTGATGATGAGGTTCCTGCTCCTCCTCCTCTTCCTCCTGCTCCTCCTCCTCCTGCTGGGTTGGAGGCAGGACGGTGGGGGGGGGGGCCGAATTAACTTAGGAAGGATCGCTACGTTAATACCTGGCAAATAAGTGGATTAGCTGGGGGTCACCGTGGATTAGCCATCAGCTTTTGTTCATCTGACGTCTCCCTTCCTCAAAACCCCGTAATCTCACCTAAATCCTGTAAAGCAAAGGCTCTGGACCAAATGGGGCCCGTACGTTGTCCCGCTGTCGACTTCCTGGACAGAGAAAGAGGCGGGCCTCAAAGGAAAAGCCCTCTCCTGCGTCTGTCACAGGTCTTTATTCCCGTCCATTTACCTCCATCGCTCCTCTTCAGTTTGACCTTTGCCGCCGCCGTCCCTCTGCTCTGTCTCCCCTCCCTCGCCTCACAATACAACAGCAACATCAAGGCTTATGTTGCCGTGACAACAGCCCTGACTGAACCTCATCCAGACCTCCTTACCCCCCACCCCCCCTCTGCCGCTCCCTCCATTCAGACCGGCTTCCCTAATTGGCCGGCAGACTCTGAGGACAAGGTGGCTCCCCCCGCCAGCCGCACACAGAGGTTACCTGCCAGATGAATATAATTAAGGTGCTCATATCTCCCCTCTTTCATCGCCACTCGGTTTCAGTTCGCGGGGCTGAGCGAGGACGACGCAAGGCGGCATAATTGGCAGGCTTGGGGTGGAAGGATGTGGCACGAATTCATACCTGGCACAGGAAATTGACGGTGAACCCCGGTGGCAGGCGGGCGGAGAGGTTCAGGTCACGCCATGCGGTCAAACGCTGCCTCAGATGGATGAAGGCTGCGTGGCATCGCAGCGACGACCAGAACAGAAAGAATCTCTTGGTCTGAATCTTGTACAGAATGTGCAGAACAGAAAGAGGTTGCGTAGTGATTTACAGAGGAGTCAATCTGGAAAGTTGTCAGGATGTAGATTTCTGTCTCCTGCCTGTAGATGATTGGTTTGTTAGTTTTTAATGATTACTGATTTGGGGTCATGTTTAGTTGTATACATTTTACACATTTATGAATTGCTCTGATATGTTCAGCACGTCTACTCTTGTATTTTTAATGGCTGCTGCGAGGGGAGTTTCCTCTGACGGAACAATCAAGTGAAACAATTGACCGTTCATCAGGCCCTGCACGCAGAGCCTCATGCACGCTGCTGCAGTACACGGAGAAATCCAAAGCTTGACAGGCCTGCCATGCTTAGTTACGGTTGCTAAGCTATGATTGGACTATTGCTGTTCAGGAGCAGGGTGCAGCAAACGGTCAATTAAGTGAGGGAATAATGCCTGAGGAGTTGTATGTTCTACGATTCTATTGGGTGTCCAGATTCTTGCAAACGTCAGACAGGTTCAAACTTCGATTTGGCTCAACATTTGGCTATTTATCGAAGTTTCGCCTTGGTTTCACACAAACTCCAAGCTCATCAGCTGAAGAGATGAGAAATGTGTGCGAAATGATGGATCTGAATCTGAATAACTTGATAAAAATAAGTGAAGTTTGGTGCTTCTAAGATGTCTGCTGCTGCTGCTGCTGTTGGTGCCGCAGTTGTTTTGAAGATCTCCAGCGAAGAAAAGCAGCATATTACTATAATTTACAGTAGGACCGCACAATTACGACTGTACGGCGGTGGCAGTTTCACAGCGGTTGGAATGAGCGAAGTGGATGTTTATCTGGAAGAAAATAACTCTCATGCAAATGTTCCAAAAGGGAGGATTCCTCTCCTGCTGTCGGCTCTCTGACTGGGAGAGAATAGACGGGAAGGTTTTAAGTTTTAACTTCAGGGGTGTCTGTAACACCGGGACACAGGAACCAGCAGCAGAAGTGAAAGAAACACTCAATCGATGATACTGAAAATGCTGCCGTGTTGTAGACACACATCTGGGACTGTTCATTAACGGGCGTCATAATGTCTCAGTTTTACTTGAGACATTAGCTACATTCAACCATTTTTCCATACCTTCTGACTTTGTTCTAGCCTGGTTCCAAACCTCTGATTTTTGGCCCACATCGCAGCTGATTTTATACGCCTGGTCTTGTGTTCACTGGCGGCGGTTTACCGGGCCAATCAGAGCTTTGTAGGCGGGATTAAGAATGAGCCAAAAATGGCAGCAACCATGGATGAGATGGAAGCAGCTGGACAGAAGTCGACTTACAGAAATTACAGCTTTTAAATCAATATTCCTTAGATCAACGTGAGAAGTGAACTGCTCCAAACTAATTTATTTTAATTATTAAGGGCAACATTTGAGTAAACCGCCTCCCTGTGCGGCAGGAGTGCCAAACACAAAGCCTTTTAGCTTCCGCTGCTTGGGCTGGAATCCGTCTGTCTGCCCGCTTTCTGCTCTGCTGATACCGTTCAGGGTCAGAGCTTTGAAGCCACATCCTCTGTGATCATAGACTTCACCTGTAGCAATGATTTGGAAAGTTGCAGACTCGGGGGGTCGATCTAACTGCTGGACACTCAAAAGACTTCTTTGAGGAGAGTGACAGGGTAGAGAGAGAAAGGGAGGATGAAACGTGCGAAAAATTAAACCTAACCACACCAGAAAACTATCATTACAATTAGTGTGGACTTTTCCCAGGAAGGCACTGAAGGGTGACCAAATCTCCCTCATTTTGTCAGACGACATCTGGGGTTGGTTTTGCTGTTACGAGGCTGTAAGCAGTTCTATCTTTGATGCACAGTGTGGTCAGTGTCTCTGGTGTTCCAAATATTATCAGTATATAATATGGCTGCACTACATATCTCCAAGTATGATGACATCTGCATTCAGCAGGACACTTAACTCTGCAGCTCATAGAAATTTTGGAGGCCCCTGTTAGGTGGAGTCAATGTTTTTTGATTGTTAGTTGCCCTGGGGTCATTTTCCTGCACCTTGGTTGACTTTCCTCCCATCCAGCGAGTTCATATTTTTTCTCCCTGCAATAACTTTTACAAATGAGACTCACAAAACAGGAGCAGTAACAAAAAGTGCCGGTGCTTCCACGCAAATTCTGCTACTAAAAGTACTCTTTAGAAACTAACTACTAACTCCTGCCTCTCTGCAGCACCTCGGCAGCAGTTCGTGCTAATTCTTCTAATTCTGAGCAACTGGTAGCGTTCATCAGTCAGCCGCACGTTGAGCGACAGGTCAGGAAATGCTCGACCACGTTTCTGGTTTCACCCCTAATGAGAAACAATATCGGTTTAAAGAGAGCGGGTCCACGCTGTGATTTGCCGCTAAGCTGCTCATTAATTACTGGGAGCATTAATCTGCGGGTCTTAATAGGCGATCAAGGGGCTGAAACGTGAAGCAGCAGCATGTGACCGGCACACACCTTAAACCTCTGTTAATCCATCAGCCGAGGGCCCGCCCCCGCCCAGTTTAACTCTGCCGGAGAAGTTTTCAGTTAAAAGATCAATCGACTGAATGACGGCACGAGCTCAGGACAGAGAGGCAGTGGCGGAGTGTAACTGAGTAGTGCTTTTTAGTTTTTCTGTTTGACACGACAGATTAAGGCAGATGACAGCACGTTTACATTCATGGCTCAGGTTTTGTACAGGGCTGGCCATCAACGTATGAGAGTGCTGCGTGCTTACCAGAAATGTATATCTCGTATGCTGTTCTACTTTTCAATCCAAATATATCTGACAGCTGTAGTTACAGGTAACTTTGCTGATTTTACAAACAAAGTATATGATCGTCTTATATAGATCAAACTAGATTTGTTACCTTATTTGGGATGGTATCCGGTTGAATCCACACTCAGCCTTTAAAGGGGACATGATTTAAAAGCTTAAAGGCGCACAGCTCTACAGTATGTGGGTGAACCTTTTAGAATTCCCTGTATCACTTTTGTACATTTGGTTTGGTATCATAATTCTGACATGTTGACAGCGAGCTCAAAGAGTTCCCTTTCACAAGAGGGAGCAGGATCAGGACGGTGACCTTAAGGATTCAAGAACAGGAACGGTTTTATTTTGAGCGTGTGGCACAAGGCCCTTTTCTTACCACGTACGTTTACGTACGCAACACGTAAATCAGGAATATTACTTGTAATGGAGTATTTTCACATTGTGGTACAGCTGTTTTTACTTGAGTGAAGGAGCTGAATTTGTCCACCACCGTGGAGGAGAACCAAGAAATCGTGTCTTTAAACTTTGTCGGTAAATTCCGCACGCGTAGGCGATTCGTGGGGGGGGGGGGGGTTCATATATACTTGTCTTTTATATTCGTGTTACTGTGCTTTTTTTTTTTAACGACGTGTGTCAGTGGTATATCTATTTGACATTGTAATAGACTGTACCTTTCTTTTGAAAAGTGATGTGGAAAGTTTGTTATTGTCTTTGCATATGTGTGTGTGTGTGTGTGTGTGTGTGTGTGTAGGCATCAGGTAACTTGGCACTGATGACTAACCCCCTACACCCCTAACTGTCTCCGTGTTTCCATGGCAATCCATCCCCACTGAGGGCCGCAGCAGGACATCAGAAAAACAGTTAGACACACCAGGGAGCCTGCTGTGTGTGTGTGTGTGTGTGGACCTGTTTACCTGATGTAAACTCTTGCCCATTAACACTCTGACATCACCTCACCACACACACACAGAACTCCAGCCTGCCTCTGTTCATTAGTTCCCATGATGCAACACTAACCCAGCAACCCAGACCTGTGGCTAACTCCCCTGCTGCTTCCACGCTCTCATTGGACAGGTTCCCGGGGGTCACGGACCCGCGCTGCCCCCCCCGCCGGCCGACCATCTGTCCTGGAGACGCCGCCTCGATGCAGGCAGCGCCCACCGGGAACAGCTGCCGGCGCTAACGGAGGCGGCTAACCGGAGCCAGGACCCAGCGGGAGGCGGCTTTAGACGAGCCGCTTTTAGCTCGCTCGGCGCTGAAGCAGCATCCTGTTCAGGGCGGACAGTCGAGCGGTGACTTTGATCTCTGAGATAATCTCACGCGTGTCAACCTTTGACAACCATGATGCCACAGCTGATTTTATTTATTTATGATCTACCGATAAAGTTAAGAGGTTATGACAGGTGATTCTCCCCAAAACAAACAAATTAACTTGAACAAACTTCAAAAGTATGCTTGTGCAGTGAAAATACCGTTAATATTATTCAATAGACATCATAAAGTCAAAGTTAAGATACTGTACATATGTGTAAAAACAAGTTTTCAAAAATTAAGCTAGGAAAAACAATGCAGCGGCACGACAAAGTTCAGACAAAGCTTGGATGCCAGGGACAGAACCTGCAGCCTTATTATTTTGAGGTCAGGGGTCAAACCACTGAGACAAAACGAGCTTTAAGAAAGCCACAAAAAATGACGCCGGAAAGTTTTCACCACACAAAAAAGCAAAACCATAAACACTACGTGATCTGTCTGACTTTATCTGACAACATAAATGATGAGTAATAAACAACCCGTTCTCATCCCAGGGCGTCACATAGCGACGTTTTGTCACGCACCTCGGCTTTGTATACCAATGCATACAAGGAGGAGACGCCTTCAGAAACTACCTGATTACGTAGTGGGAGGTCACATGTTGGCTAGGTTAAGGCAATAAAACTAAAACTATCTTCAAATATCTCAACGTTAACTTTTGGTTTCACACGGGACACGACCACTGGTCTCCTGGGTGAAAGTCCTGTGTTTGTTGGTGCCCTGTGCTCCAAA
>CM022490.1:28731050-28741713 GCA_011952105.1 Coreoperca whiteheadi | reverse complement strand
TGCTAGAGGGTACCTTGTGCGTCTGTGTTCAGCGCTGAGGAGCGTGACAAAGCGTCACTGCACGACACCCTGGGAACGAGAACGGGCTGGAATAAAGCACGCTTAACACATCCAAGATGTCCATGTGAGCATTTTTTGTCTCTCTATTGTCTCCACAAATGTATCAATAACATCTGCAATACGGTCAGGCCAGTATGCATCACATTAGTTTGTGAAAATGTGGGTGTTTATTCTGAGGCGGCATTTGAGCTGCAGAATTAGGTGAGAATTCTATAGGTTCATCACTGGAGAGACCCCTTTCACGTTGTCACTCAGTATTAGTACAAAAATATGAGTTATAGCTGATTTATAGGACTTTTACTTATCCGGCAATGGTTGCTTGGTCAAGCGGACCCCCACGGGGACTACAACAAGTACTGAGCAGTTCTTGATTGTTCATAGGAAATTCAGTGGATGGACATCAACAAACTAGAGTTGTTGTCCATTGACTGAAACACTTACTGTAGGTTTGTCAGCTAGAAACGGTTGTAATTTGGCTGCTAAACATTAATTTCACTAACAAATGCTATACGACACTTAGTCCTCCATCTACCATGCAATACATTAAACTTTTAAGACCTACTTTGAAATGATTCTTCAAGTTTGTTTCAAATAAGATGCTATCAGTGTGCTTCAAAAAACCCCTGGGGCTCCTGAAAACATCTGGACAAGACATCATGGCATGTACAAAACATCAGTTATTCACATGAATTATAGATCTACAGTAATTATGAAATGCAGAATGGAACATAAAGAACCTCACTAATTAGTTGGAAACATTTTCAGAGGACTGATAAAGGACTGGTATGTTATCATGGAAGACTGAATCCACGCCTCTGTGGGGTTTTTTGATTTTGCTCTGCAGGAGTTTTTTTTTTTTTTTTTTTTTTTTTTTATTTCAAGAGCTTTTATATTTCATGCCAATAAAGAAAACTCGGGCTGACAGAAAGGACGGTTTGACAGTTTATTCAAGCTGTAGTTTAAGAGCCAAGAAACTCAACCTCTGAAGAGAATACAGAGCAGTTCACAAAGCTGAATATTCACAATTATAGTTATATACTTTGCTTCTAAAGCTACTGTTTGTTAAAGGTTTTATGTCAGTAAATAAACTGATAATTGAGGTAGAGAGACTTGAAGAAAATGTGAACAGTTCACCTTCAGAAGACAGAAGCCTATTATTCATTCGAGGCTCAGTATTCAATGTTATCGGGGGATACAGACAGAGTTATTCTGTTGCACATAAATAAGAATATCTAAACCTGACAAAAACAGCTAAACCAGTATAGGAAATATAAAGTAGTGGTCCTTTAGCCCCAATATCCACACTGTTTACTCACACACATAATGGAAGATGTAAAGTGATCTAATTTATTTTACAAAATGAACTCTTCTGTAACCCCGAGAATAACCATTATATCCCCTGAACCATTGATAAATGCAGCACAGACCTCCTTAAGGACCTGTGGTACTGTGGAAATACCCTGAAACACGTTGACCCTTGAAACCATGTAAATTACACCTGGAAACTTACTTAAAGACCTCTAGTATTTCCTGAAAGACTTGGAAGGTTTGGAAAAGGCACTGAAACCTCTAAATGGCTCTTAAAACCCCTGGAAAGCTCTCAATTAAACGTAAACCCTTTAAATTGCCCCTGGAACATCTTGAAAGAGCCCTGGAACACTGAAAATGGCAACAGAAACCTCCTTAAGGAGCGCTCTACATTTATAGAAACCCCTGGAAAATCTTAAATTACACCTGAAACATTCCTGAGGTTCCCTAGGAATTTATTGAAATATCCCTGGAATGTTTGGACAAATACCTGAGACCATTAAGTGACCCCCACACTGCTTATAACATTATCTAAAACCTTTCAGTGACTCCCAGAACCTCTTTTATTAAGGGCTTGTTGTCCTTCCTGAAAGAACTCTTAATTTGTTTTTTAGGAAAATGCTCTGAAACCTCTAAGTCACTCCCAGAATCCCGGTTACATTCACAATGACCCCTAAAACCCTTTTCAGTGACCCTTGGAACTTCTCCAGTTACCCCTGAACTACACCCTGAAGCTCATTAAGGACCCAGTCCCAATCTGTAACACTCCCAATGACACCTGAAACCCTAACTTCATAAATACACATTGAATATTCTTAAGGACCACGAGTAGTTCCCAAGAGACCCCTGGAGTGTCTGAACAAATCCCTGGAACATCTAAGTGACTCCTAGAACCTCTGTAATGTTCTTAATGACCCCCGAACACCTCATAAACCACAGCGAGAACCTTTTAAAAGAACCCTGGAACTCAATGACCCCCTGGAACCTCTACGACCAACTCTGGCAGTTCTGAGTTTGACAAAAAAAAAAAAAACCCTATCTATATCTCACTACAACACCAGAAAAATAATCCAATCATGGACACACCACAGTGTGTGTGTGTGTGTGTGTGTGTGTGTGCTGCAGCTCTCAGCATCATTGCTGTTGTACATCAGTCGAATGCTGGCCGAGCTCCGATTTACAGCTACTGCCAAATACAAAAACACACACACACACACACACACACACACACACGCGCACACCTCCTTCTGTAGTGTACAGCGGCCACCACAGATAAGCTCAAATAAACAACAGACCTGGAAAAATAAATCCACCTCCCTCTCTCTCGCGCACTCCCTGGGGACGAGAGAGGGCATCCAAAGAACGCCGCCTGTTACTATAAAGCTTCTTGACTTCACACACACAAACACACACACACACACACACACACACACACTCAGCGATACAAATAATAAACAGAGAGGGAGGTATGGGTCCACAGGGAGGAATCACCTCTTCTATCGCTCCACACACTCCTTTTATCTACTGGCTAATGAGGAGCAGATATACACATACACACACACACACACACACTTAAGAACCTACAAACACACACACTCAAGAAGCTACATACATACGTATGCACACAAGTCCTCGGGACTTGGGTTTCGTCAGACCGTCTCTCAGCGAGTGTCCCACTTCCAAAACTATGGACCGCTGCTTACATCATTATGTAACGCCGTGAGTGTGTGTGTGTGTGTGTGTCTGTGTGCGTGAGTTGTTCAGCCCAGAAAGGCTTTGAACACTTAGCCTCTTTCCTCAGCATGAAGTGGTGTAACAGTACAGGCTCTAATGAGTGTGTGCATGTAGAGAGAGAGAGAGTGAAAGTGAGTGTGTGTCCAACACGTGCATCCCTCTATGATTAGTCAGTAGATGGGGTTTTAGCACACTAAGCAGTAGCCAAAACAGGAAATGAACTACCTGTTCTACGTTGTATGTTGATGCTGTAAACATACAGGGGTCAATCACGTAGAACCTGTGAGCCTCATCACTGACCCCTGGAACATCTGAATTACTCCTGTAACCTCTTTAAGAAGTCTTTGTGGTACCATCAAAGACCTTCATTCACCCCAAGAACCTCCTCATCGACCACTGAATCCTCCTCAGTGCCTCCTGTAACCTCCTCAGGAACTGATTGTGGCAACATGAAACCTCACCAATGACATCTAGAAACACCCTGAAGAAACCATGAAACCTCCTCAAGGAACCCAGGAAACCTTGCAAATTAACACTAGAACCTCTTAAATGACCCGTGGCTTCATCTAAGAAGGCTGGAACCTCCTTGCTGACCCCACGAACCTGTTCAATGATCACTGAATCATCTTCTTACTTGTGATATGTCAAAATGACTCATGTTAAGACAGAAAAACCCTTGGAACGACCTCTGCGTCTCTTAGAACCTCCTCAATGACCTCTAGATCCTTCTAAAAAACCTGTGGAACACCTGAATAGCTCCTGTGACCTCCTAAAAAAAGGAACCTCCTCAGAGACTCACATTAACCCCAGTGACCTCTGGAACCTTCTTGGAGATGCTGGAGTCACTTCGGTGACATCTGGAACACCTGGAACCTCCACAGAACCTTCTCAGTGGGATCATCACCCGGACCTATAAACCTCCTCCTGGAACATCCAGAGGTCACAGAGACTGTTGGACTCTTCATTGAGTGATTGACTGAGTAAACGAAGACTGAATGACACCTGTGACCTCCTGAGAGACTCCAACCTCCTGAGTGACCTCTGGAAGCTTTTTGATGACCACTTTAATCAACTAATTGATCACTGGAATCCTTTCAGTTACCCTTAACACCTCTGAAATGACTCATAAAACCTATTCAGTGATCCCTGGGAGCTCCTCCTGGATTTAAGAAAAAGGACCTACTCACAACCCCCCAGAACCTCCTCAGCAACTTTTTAAACCTTCTTGATGATCTCTAGATTCCTTTCACTGGGACCTCCTCAATCATTCATGGAACCTTCTCATTGGCCCTTCTTGGAAACTCCTCAAGGAACCATGGAACTACCTTAGGGAATCCTAGGACCTTTTAAAGAACCTTTGAAACATCTTTTGGGACTCTAAAACTCAGCAACATCTAGAACATCCTCAGTGACCCTTTGACCATACCTGTTAAACAGGCTACAGAGCCAGCACAGAGCCAGGTCTTTTGTGACTGTATACGTCACATATTTCCCGGTAACGCTAGCACGGCAGCGCCAAACACAAACACCATCAACAATCAGGGACGTTGCGTTGCTATTGATGTTCGCCGTAGTTTGTACAGAAGGAGATTACAAGCGAGAGTAACGCTATGTACATAACATTTATTTTTAACAATTACATGTCAACTTTAGCCTCAGCATGTTGCTACCCTCCTAGCATCAACTTTGCTGATAAACGATCACATTGCAGTTAAGTAAAAATGTATTAAGTGTTGGTGTAAGAAGAATAAGTGAAAACTGTTTTTCATTTTGCTCACGGTAACCCCACCTCCAGCCGCTGCAGTAAGCAGTTCTTACTTCTAGATCAGCAACGATTTGGTGCTGAACCACTTTTCCTGGCTCGGAGCTGGTGCTTTGGGTGTGGAAAGACAAAGAACCAATTTGAAACTAGGTTCTGGCTCTGAACCAGCACCAGCTCTGCCTTGGTGGAAAAGGTGTAAATGAGATGAGTCGTTCTCAAGAACCCACGGCACCATGAAACCTCCCAAATCGGATCATCTTCAGTGACTCCAAGATCATGCTCATTGAACCTTGGTACCTCCTCAATGATTCCACCTTAGGAACCCCTTAAACCTCTGTTTCACATCAAACGTCAGTGACACGTGGAACCCACTCGGTGAACCCTGAAACCTCCTAAATTACACTTGGACTTCCTGACTGACTCCTAGAACCTCCCAGATGACCACTTTTACCTCCTCAAGGAACTCTAGAAGCTACTCAGTGACTCCTTAAACTTCAACTGCACTTGTTAAACTCCCACTGACCCCTCGACCCATAGGACCTCTTCAAAACACCCTGGTGCTTCCTCAATAAAACTTCTGGTACCTGTCAAGGAACTCGCTCAGTAATGTAATTAATTTATTGGTATCTTTTAGTGTCATTATAATATTTCTTATCATGTTTTTGTCTTTTTGTGTAACCATTGTTAATCCAGGCTCAGTGCTTCATTAATATGGAATATGAAGAGTTTATTTTTGCTGGAGAACTGCTGGAAGCTGCTGAACAGCGAGTGCTGCTGGAAATCTCTGAATCTTTGGACATGAAGGCTTCAGAAGTTTGAGAAAAACTAAAAATAATGTGTGTGAGAGTTTCCAGAGAATATCGTTCTGTCCTGGGAGTTTCTGACAGGCTGGAGGAGAACTGCTGGCCCCCATCATCACCCACTAGAGAGAGGAGGAGGAGAGGGGATGATGGAGGAGGGGAAGGGAGGGGTGAGAAAAGAAGGGAGTGAGGATCCCTGAGGAGGAGAGAGAGGGATCAGGGAGCAGGGGCCTCTTGTAGGAGAGCAGGAGGAGGGAGGAGACAGATGGAGGGGATGCGCTTCACTGAGGAGAACACATGACCTCCTCTACTCTCCTCCTCTTTTACTTTCTCCCCCCCCCACCCCTCTCCATCTTTAAAGTAAAACTATCGCATCAATTTCACATCAAAGTAAAGTCTTCTTTTCACGCTACGTACAATTTTTTTCCCCTTTTCTTTTTCCTTTCCTGCTTCAAAATTAGACGTATTCGCTCAGCCTTTAAGACTGATGGGCACACATCCGACAAAAAAAATTAAAAATCACAAAACACTTCTATTCTCGTCAAAGAACTCCGAATTTGCATCCTCAAGTGTTTAGTTAGATTATGTCTCAGTTAGTAAGTTTAAGGTTTTGTTTTTGTTTGTGAGTGGTTTCACTCACTTTCATGTATAAACCTTTTCTGAGGGCCAGGCGTACAAAAGATTAATGTGCACACCACTCCCCACACAAAACCTAAGATTTATAAAAGAAGAAAGTAGTCGTAATGTGCTCACTGCGCTCATACTTCAGACATGTATACACATCATTTTCTAGAGTGACTCTAATGTGAGATGGTAATGTGGGAATGGAAAAAACTGTTTAACATCATCACACCTAGTATGCAACATTATTCCCTTAACTCAAAGGGTGTGTCTTGTCGTACCTAATGATGTTATATCATGCTAATCAAAGGTGCACCATAAATGTTTTTTAATGGCTGTTGTGTGCTCAGTTTTATTCTTTTAATTTTTTCTACATTTTCGTTATACTACAGTTTTCCCACATTACACCATTTTCATGTTTTACTCTGAAAGACCTCATAAAGTCTGTGTCCATGTAAGCGCTGAACTAAATCCTTGCTGCTTTATTTATGGCGTTTGATAACGATGACTGAACTACAGTAACCATGAAAACAGCAAATTTACTCGAGTGCAGACCAAAATAGCCGCACCCTTTAGAGGAAGTGGAGTGGTTCATTTGTGGAGGGAACGTGAACTCAATCTGACCCAAATAGAAGGTGTACATTGGAAGATTAGGCGAAATGGCTCCAGGAGCCAGGTGCGATTTGCTTGCTGGGGTGCAGATTAGAGGTTGACGTTTTTTCGGGACGGGTCGTGGGATTCCCGCGGGATGGGAGTCAATTTCTCTATTCATCACGGGACTGGGACGGGACAGGAAAAAAAAAGTCAACGGGAGCGTGTGGGACCGTGAATCATAGGTCCGTTTTTATATAGAAATATGCAGTTCTAATATGAAAAAACCCTCTGATTTTCTATATATTTATTTATTTAATTTTTAATTGGGAACGGGATGGGACGGGAGTCATTCCTCCAGGAATGGGACAGGAAAGGGATGTTTTGTTTAACTCTGTCAAGGGTTTGGGACGGGAGTGAAAATCCACTCCCGTGTCCCCCTCTTACGCAGATGAATGAAGCCAACAGTTGCTAGCAGCTCGCCAGACACAGAGCTGGACTAGCAACAAACTACGTTGCTTTCTTTGAACAGGTATAACCTTCTTTAGGAACTTCTTCCTGGGTTTGCTTTCCTCGCTCCCGCCCCAGACACATCTAACCAATGAGTGGAGTGAACGTTCTCATGTGGCTCTTTAATTCTTTTCTCTGTGAAAACTCATCCACTGAATCGAACATGAGCAAACTAACTTCAGGTTTGAAAACGCCCTACGTCCATCTATGGCTTTCTGTGGGAGTGGAAATCCATGTCTAATCATTGACAACGATTGAGATCTATGCTTATGCACAGGCTTTTTAAATCTAACAAAAAGTGCATAATGCATATTTCTGCGTCTGGCATGTTCCAGCCCACACAGTCCCTATTGCTGTAACATAAATCCATGAAAAATGACATACTTTCATTCAAATTATTTCTCCCCATGAGATCGGGCTTATCTGAACACGTAACACATGTGTTTACAGACGTGCAACTGCAGCATTCGAGCTGCTGACGCCATCCTGCATGCTGAACATTTTCTGTGTTTTTACCGTTTTATCTGGAAATCAAGCTGGTGGCTGATTAAGAGCTGAGATAGAAAACCTCACTCTCACCAACCTCTCTCTCTCTCTCGTTTGCGTGTGTGTGCGCGTTGTGCAGCGATTACTACAGCTCTCAGACTGATGCAATCAGCAGATAGAGATGTGTGCGTGTGTGTGTGTGTGTACCCAGTTACAGTATGTTTGCATGTGGTTTTATCTAGGGAGATGAGTGCACCACACACACACACACACTTCATAAATCAGCTTGTTATCCAGCAACCATCAGTGTCAGGCAGCATATCCCCCCCTCTCTCTTTCTACATCATCTCTATGTCTCTCTCCCATTTCCAACCTTTCTCTGCACCTCCTCCTTTCCGTCCTCTCTCTACCTTTCTCTCCAACTATCTCCATCTCTCACCACAAACACACACATGCAATCAAATCCCACAAACTACATCCTCCTCCCCTCCCCTTGTTCTTCACTCTCGGTTTGGTTTTCCTCCTCTTTCCGTCCGTCCATCACAGGCAGGATGTGGGTGCATTAGCAGGTGAAGACGGGCTGATGGAATTAGCGTCCATTATCTGACCATTTACAGGAGGAGAGAGCAGGATGAAACAGGGAAGAGGAGCAGAACTGAAATGATAGAGATCTCACCACATCGAGCGTCGCCTCTCAGCTCTCAGCTCTGCAGAAAACGACCACAAAAAACATGTTTGTTGTGTCTGTGTGGACAGTTTGGGCACAGCGGGGCAGAGGCAGGACGGGCAAACAGCAAACACCAGAGCTGAGCGTGACTGGCTGAGACACCGGCCAACTGTGGCAAACACACCCCGAAACATAGACCCCTTTTAAAAAGGTTTTTCTATTTTTCCCTTATTGTTAACTAACTGAATCACAATACCTACAACAATGTGTTAGTCCATCTCTCAATAATTCCCTGCCCTGTCGGTGGCTCTCAGCCCAAAGCCCATTGGACACTATAGTTTCTTGCAATGGTTACTCAAACAGGAGGAAATAGTGCATTTGTTTTGGACTATTTTCAGTGGCGGATTAATCCACCTTTGGTGCTCAAGTGGTATTTCCAGCAGCAAGATGATGCATGACTCGGTGTGGCCAGTCTTTTCATGGGATTTAATATAATAGTATAATAAAATAATAAACTAATTTTAGTAGAGTATTATTATTAGGCCATTATTATAGAGAATAGAGAATATATTTGGTTTCTTCTTCTTTCCTATGAAATCTTTCAAAACTCGCCTAAAATGCACATGAACAGAAGTGAAATTAGCTGTTGAGAGTGTAACTAAATGTACTGGCTATGTACCAGGTCAAGCCTAAAGAAGCTGTTGAGCTTTTATTTCAAAGTCAAAGACAGTTTAATGTTCTCCCAGATGGCTTCTTCAGTTCTAGATGATGTCCTCATCCACTGGAAGGCATGTCTTCTTTACTAGAAGACATTTTGAAGTTCATCAACCTGTGTTTACTGTACTGTATTCCCGCTCTTCCTTATCTCAGAAACACTTGAACACGATGGCAGCAGATGGCGCGTTTCGACAAGAAAGAACAAAAATCTTGTGAAGGTACGCGAGATCATCCACACCACTGCCATCCACCACCATTCTGAAGTAAATAATAAATATCTAATAGTTTTTGAATTAAAAATGTGACTTCCTGCATGTAGATTTAGTCGACCTCTGGTACGATAATGTGCTGTAGCAGTGATGCTAATGGAACAACAGTTGGACTACAGTGAACCCAAGTCCGTGTATCACATGTCATGAGCATCCAGATTACATCTGGATTATGTCCAGATTATATATAATATGTGGATAATCCACCTATCAAAGCAGGTGGAAGATCCACTAAGTTGCATTAAGAACAAGCTGAAAATGCACAGAGCACTTTAGCAGACGCATTCTGGCCACGTGTCACTTAAGTGCAAATGAATCCATCTCCACAAATAGCAACAAAAGCACCTCATAGTCTGTGCATGGGGTCACGTGATGTTGCCATCGGGGATCCACGATACAACTGAAGCAGGTTTACAATCACCAACACGGCGACCCGTTTGGCTGGACGGTTTGGTATGAATGTAACCTGCTGTATGAAACAATCTAATTCTGATGACTGCATTTTCTCTAACTTTAAAATACGCAAGTATAAACATAGGCTGCATGTTTGGAGGCAGCTAATGTCATACCGAGAATATTGCTTTTCAGATGGATGAAGGTAATTTTTGCATGCAGAAAGTAGCAGTCAAATTCTGACTAACTGGAGACACAAATGAGTGCTGAGAGTGAATGAACTGATTAAATGGTGCAACCAGTCTGAAGGAACAGATAGAGAATGGGTTTGAGCCCAGTCAGTTTGCTCCTGCAGCTCTTCATCAATCTGTCTGAAGCACTTGAGATCCGACCGATCAACCATCAGTCACACAACTGAATGATCGATACAGTTTGCAGGGGAGGAAACAACAAGGAAACACCTAAACAGCCTGCTAAAGAGACAGAACAAACTAAGCTAGCCTGCAGGCCTGAACCAACCCGAGCTGAGTCACTGTGACTGCTTAGCTAAGAATTTAAAGTTGAACTTTAATTATGTCCAGCTGCATGTGTGTCTGCAGTGAGCTCACTCCTAAAAAAGACAAAACAGGTGTCGTCACAAATTTTAAAATGCAGACTAAAATCGAATAAATTTTGACTGGGGTTTGGTTTGACAGAAAAGAGGGGTATGATCAACTCACAGTTGGAAAGAAAAAGATAAAACAGG
>CM022490.1:28704352-28718350 GCA_011952105.1 Coreoperca whiteheadi | reverse complement strand
ATTGTGCATGGTTGCTGCATTTTTGTTTGTATGTGCATTTATGACTTGCTGATGTATTTGGACTGTCACTCATAAAACAGACCACGTAGCAAAGCAGAAGCATTTCCTTTATTCCCGTCTCCAGGTTGCGTGTATGTCTGTGCGTGTATTGTGATTTACTGTAAAGCGTATTTTCCTAAGTTTCCTAACGAGCAGGGAGAACTTTAGATTCGACTGAGGCAGAGAAAAACAGCAAAAAGTGGGATGAAGTGGTTTCCAGCTGACAGCTCTGGTATGTTAATCCCTAAAAACACCTCCCTTCCTCCTCCGCCTCCTCCTCCGCCTCATCATCCTCCTCCAGCCGTCAGGAATGCTGCAGCAGGTTATAATTGGCTCCAGGACGGAGTGAGGGAGGATGAAAGAATGAGATGAAGGTGTAGTGATAAAAAAAAAAAAAAGACGTAGAGGGAGAGATGTGAGCGAGAAGATTTGGTTTTGATTTCCTCGACTGTCGTCCGGCTTCATCGTACGAGAAGAAAAAAAAACAAAAGCGCCGAGACGCTACGAGAAGCTATGATTTCCAGCTTTCTGTATGAAGTTATGGCTCAGAAGATCTCCCGTGTAAATCTCCTTTCCCTCATAGTTTTACGTGGAAGATGTTGGATCACAGCTGTTCAGGGGACGCCATGTGAAGTGGGGGTCGATTTCAACTTTTCAGAAACAGGAGTTTGGGTGAAATCGCACTTGAAACCGTGTTATTTTTGAGACACGGTCGAACGAGTTGGAGAAAAATGTCAACCGTCTGTTTTACCTCTGTCAACGCTGGCCGCTGATTTGTGGGCCAGGCCTCCGATGAACACATGAGCTAAACGTAGATACACAATAAAAACTGTTTAGACAATTAAATGGACTGTCCGGATTTCAGTTATGAAAACCCAAACAACTGGCAGTGACTAGCATTCACCCGAGTCTTAACAATGGCCTGTTTGCATTTTCTTTTTAGCTGTTGTGGAAATAACGACTTTCCTCAGGAGCAACGGAGGAAGAAGCGTGACGTCGTTGTTGCGCCGCCAGGAGGTTGAGGGGCCTTCGAATCCCATCTCCTGCGAGCACCGGCTTGTTTTAACCTTAACCAAGCAGCTCTTGTTGCTTAAAACGTAACCGAACCTCAACCACCGCGGTGGCAGATCATAAGAAGGTCATACGAATCATTTTTGTAACCGTGGAATTCCTTTTCGGAAGGCACGGACCAACAACGCTGCCCAGGCGACGGATCAGAAAACGCTCATATAGGTAGTTTGTAAAAGCACCAACAGGCTGCATGTTTTGTCATTGAGTTTGGGAAGTCTTGTTAAGAGCTTCCATCCCCTCTAGTCTACACAGCCCGCTCGTCTCGTGCCGCCGGGTATCCCGCCGTGCCCGGGCTTCTCCGCTTCTTACAGGTTTTTAACCTCAGAGTAAATTTCACAGGGATCTGGACAGTATTTGTTGGGGCATCTGCTCTGGACCAAAGTGATGGATGGCCCACAGACTCACGAACCTTTCCCGCCCCCCTCGGTTCACAAACATGCCATTCTAGCCATTAATAAAAAAAGTGTCTACTTTCTGCAAACCTTCTTTCCGCGTCCTCTGACGCACGAGACGGACAAACGTCAGCGCGCATTTTGATTCCCTTCAGGAAACCGAAGCACAGAGTTGATTTCCGCTACAGCAGAAACTGATCAGAGGCCTCCTAATTATCTACAGCATAACTTTAACGAGCTGGCGGGACGTGTTGACGGAAAACAAACAGATTGCTCCGGAAATTAGACGCGCCAGTATATTAAACAAATATACTGCATGTAAAACACGCCCGAAGGCCACAGACAGCCTGACACTTTTGAATTTTTTATAGCAGAACAAGGTATTGTACGGCTCATGGGGGGGGGGGGGCAGAAAACATGCTAAACCAAAAGAGGTCAATTTAAGAATAAATAAAAGTAGCAGCCAGTTTCGAGATTAAGAGGATACATATTTAAAAAGGCAGGACTGGAAGTTGTTTCATATAAGCATTTGGTTTGAAGTTACACTGCCAATCTTTCTGTCCGACCAAGACGTTCAAATACTAGATGTATTACACACACACACACACACACACACACACACACAGATGGAGTCTATCTGAGGCGGTTGGTATTCGAAGGCTGAGGTCAGGGGGAGGTGGAGGGGTGGGGATGCGTGTTTGTGTGGAGTGTCTATACTATTTTTTTCTTCTTCGTCCTCACTTTCTCCTCTGGCCCTCACACCCACGCACACACACACACACACACGCACGCACACACACTTCAAAAAGGATGACAGGGTTTTTTTCCCCATCTCTTGCGAATTTTGTTCACAGACAGTGAGATTTGAAAGGCGAAGAGAGTTCAGTGAACAGAAGACTCAATCAGTTGAACCTTTTTCATGAAAAGTGCTTCCACTCACCCTCTCCAGCTTCGTGACTGTGTGTGTCAGTGTGTGTTTCTAAGTTAAAGGTACAGTCACAACGCACGCTGCAGTTTAACCTTTGACCCCCGCTGCTGACATAAAACCAATGTAGTTCTGAAGAGGAGAGACCAACAGCTACACCGCCCTGATTCAGTGGGAAACTGTTCCTTATTCCTTCCTCATTATTCCTAATTATTCTTTTCATTTTAGACGCACGTCAGTCATAAACTGCTGTATAAGACGTGCGTCGCTCCTACGAAAGATCATCTGAACTAAATCTCCAGAGATATTTTATAGAAACCTGTCGATCTTTTTCGGGCCGATACAGTATGTTTTATTGCCCCCATGCAGTTCTACGGGGGGGCAGTAAAAAGTCTCCTCTTATCCTAATCCATCACAATACATCACCATTTAGCTCGTTGGTTACATTTTGCATTGTTGATCTAAATCTGCAAAGCAGCTAGTGACTAATGTTATAAGATAAACGTAGCGGAGGAAAAAGTACAACAAACCCCTCCAAAGATTTAGTGGAGTAGAAGTAGAACGTAGCTTGAAAATGGAAACACTCAAGTAAAGTACAAGTACCTCGAAATTATACTTACGTGCAGTACCTGAGGAAATGCACTTGGTTACATTCCACTACTGCTCGTGCTGCTGGTGGTTAATGACCTTGACTGAAATCATGTTTCCATCATTTTACATGTTAACACTGTTAAACTATAATACACAGCGATCTGACAGACCCACATATGTAAACCACATCTGTTTATAGTCCTGTAATATGATCCTGTATTAGACTACATATTGGATGCATTAACAGACTGCGAGTGAGTGGATTAACTGTAGCCCGTTTCTGTGAATTCTTATTTTAACATCAGCAGCAGCAGCACTGGGGGGACGAATGCAACCTGCTTAACATAATAACAGCAATATGTGATGCGTGTGTCTTTGTTTTTTGTCATCCACTGAACTCAAGTTTCTCCTTCGCTTCCATGTTCCACCTCCACACGCCCCCCCCTCGCTCTCCCATCCCATACATGGAGGTCATAAATCACACTGACTCTCAGGACGTCTGAGCTCAGCTATTGTGAAGTGACTCCACAGTGTGCAGGTGCACATGAACGCCTGGGGGGGGGGATCCATATGCATGCATGTGTTTCAGTGTATGTGCGTATGTGAAAGGTAAAAAAAAATAGTCACAGCAGAGCAAAGGGGCTCGATTGTCTGGAAACAATAGCGGGAAGTAAAACACGGACGGACCGCTGCAGCAGGTCGATTGTTTCTGTGTTTCTGAGTGAGGAGCTTCTAAATAAAGACAAACAGGAAGGGAAACCTGCCGCAAACATTTCAGCACAGCGGCCGCACGGAGGCCTGGACCAGTCTCCGGGCACGTTGCTTTCTAACTGATGGAACAGACCCAGTGAGTAATGGTCCCATTTTCCCCAAGTGCACTCAGTCCTATGCCACCGGTCTTAAAGTCAGCTGGTTGCAGCTCGAACGTGTTCACGCCTTTTCATGTCAAATGACTGGAATTAAAAGTTGAGAAAGTTGTTTCCCTAAATAGGTTTCCAGTTGTCCGGAAATACAGGAAAAATAGCTCCATTATGTGCTATTTTATTGGTCTCATTCTTGTGCATCACTGTAGAGGCTATATGCGAGCTCAGCTGCACTGGTGTCTTCGTGGACGTGGTGTTAGTTTGTGCATTAGAGTTAGTATTGCAGTGACAGAAGATCCTTCATATGTCTAGTGTTGTCTTCTGTAATACTAATGTAAATGTAACTGTGTGTACATGATGCTTCCCCCCCTCATTTTTTAAGCAATACAACAATACTATGAAATAATTCCTGTGGGAGGTAAAAGGCCGACACATTAGTAAGAAAACGATCAATGCAGCACAAGAAATGGATCTCACAAGCTTATAAGTGAAACGTATAGACTTTTTTAGTCTGAATAGCCAAGGTGCCTAGAGATTTATGTAATTTAAAAGCTGTGTCACTAAAGGGTCTTACAAGACTCCAGAGCTATGTGTCCGAAACTCACTCAATACCAAGCAAATGTAGTTGTTTTTGGGGGGTTTGGATGGTAAACAGTTTTCTGTTTGCAACCCAAAACACCTATTTAGACTTATGTTATGTAGTAAATAGAAATGCAGTACATATACACAGCCTCTGGCTAACACACCCTCTGTTTTCCATATTCCAGCAGGCCTATTAGCCTATTAGCAACTAACAGCTAGCAGAAATCCAGGTGGTTTGTCTTTCCGTCTCTGTTGGCCGGTGGACCGGTGGCATGTTAGCCGGTTAGCCGTTGGGCTTTATAGAAACAGACGTCTCTACAGGAACGAGGTGGACACTAGCCAGGGTTCATTAGCATCCAGTCTGGATTAGCTGCTAGCCTGCCAAGACTGCTGCGGCTAGCCAAAAGAGACAAAAGGCCCATAGGGAATCACTGGACAGGCTAATGCTAATGCTAATGCCAAGTCTAATCAGCAGCAGACAGGAGGAGAGGCAGAGAGGAAGATGGCAGCAGGACAGCAGCAGCTCCGCCTGAATTACAATGAAGGACCAGAAACTCATTTTTATTAAGTCAATAAAAGCAGTCAGAGTGACCCCCCCCCTTATTGAAATCAAACAATAAAACATACTGTAGAGAGGGGAAAAAACGAAATTAAAACAGGCTGCAAACCAAACTAACATATGAAGAAGAATTTCAGCCCCAACAGATTTGTGCTGCAGGAAATCTGAACAGGACGGAGAAGTAGCAGAAAGTACCAGAGGCAAAAAGTCGTGATGGCGTTTGAACATGCACACGGCATCTTATGACATAATTGTATCCTTCAGGAATAAGCCAATCATCTGCGCCGCCGTATCTCGACCTATCGGCACCGTGTGGCCCACTATAGCCCACTATAGATTATATGTTGTTATAATCTGCGTTTGGAAATCCAGGTTTTTGGGCGATCACCTTGTTTTGCCCGCAAACATTAAGCCAGCAGTTCCCGACTTATAGGGTGGTCACGGAGATAAACCTGCAACATTATTAGGTGGAGAAAACCACCTGATTATTTTTGCTGACTTCTCTGTAATTTTCTTGAGAATAACTGGACTATTTTACATATTCTCTCTTCTACAAAGTGATTAAATAAAATAAATCCCACCCTGGTTGAACCGGTATGCAGATACCCGTTGATGCCCTTTACGCCGTACAGGCATTCAACAGGAAGCCGTAACCACCTGGCAGTAGCGAAGGGCTGTCCTGAAGAAGTATAAGACGTATTACTGCAGTAGCAACACCAACAACAAGGAGAATAGAGGTGGTAGCTGTGGAAGGGTACGGTCTAGATCTGCTCTACAAGAAAAGTGCGACGAGATAACTTCTGTTATGAACTGGCGCTATGTAAATACAAAAATGAATTGGTAACCTGAACTGACACTGAGGTTGCCAGGTTTCGTACCATCGTGTCTGTGCAGAGACCAAAACCTGTGCCCACTAACTACCAATCCGGCACCCCGTGCTATAGCTGAAGACGCTTTACACAACTGCTGATGGCGGATGGATCCGCATGAAATAGTCCCAACATGTTCCACTGAAAAAACCCAATTTGTGCGTTTTTACACTTTTGTTTCTGTGTGGATCAAACAAACGAGATACAGGCTAGCCGTTTCCCCCTGCTTCCAGTATTTATGCTAAGCTAGGCTAACCACCGCCGGACTCCAGCTCTGTGTGCATGTTCCCCAAAATGTTGCACTATTCCTATAAGTGAAGGATGACACAATGTTGTGTCTAACGGCCCAAAACTTTAAAACGTATATCCATGCGTCTCAGTCCAACATCCAAATCTAGCTGGATTAAGTCCAGTCGAGCCACAGGCAGCGTGAAGGAGACAAGGACACATGGATTTAGTGATCGAAGGGTGCAGAATATTCATTTTAAGGAATTCAAAATGTACCGCTCACTTAAATGAGGGTATGAAATAAGTATATTGAGGGCACAAATTAGTGATAAAAACACCTCCTGGCTCGGGAGCACAGCACTGCGCGCTGTTGCCGTGGCTGCGGCTCCTGCTCCACATGTACACACCTGTAGAATAACACTTGCAGAGACAGACGGGGACCTGTAAGGTACTTTGACCCCCCCCCCCCTTCTCAGCAGAGCCCCGAGCGCTCACCCGAAGACACTTTAACCCTCAGAAACACTGATGGACGTCAACGCAACAACAACCTCCAACCTGCGCAGTATCTCACCTTTGGCACACTAAGCAGGTATGAAATGAGGTCACACACACGCACACACACACACACACACACGCACACAAAGCTTCTTCCTGTTCCCTCTCATTGTGTGATCAGTGTGAGTCGACTTCCAGCACAGCGAGCGGCGAACAGGGAAGTGGTGCATTTCTGCTGATAATACTTCTACTTCAGTAAGCGTTTTAAAGGCAAGACTTTTACTTGTAGTGGAGTATTTTTACAGCGTGGTAATAGTACGTTTACTGTAGTAAAGGATCTGAAACCTTTATACATGAAACAGTAAAATGTTCCCTGTCAGTGTGTCCTGTTCTATCTGATGTTTCTGCATTAATATCACGGCTGCATTGATGTGCATGTTGCATTTTACTGCTGCAGATGTTTCAGGTTGAGCTCATTTTAACTGCTCTACATCCTGTTGGGGAGTTTAATCTGCAGCAATGCATCATGGTCTATAAGATCATCATGTGTTTGTAGCGTCGCTGTCCTGTGAGAACCACGTATCTCTAAAAAGTCACAAATGTACTCCGTTCCATTCCACCACTGGTTGACATGCAAGCTTCGGCTTGTTAAAGACGCTGAATAACGGGGGTCATTAAAATGCAGATCAGAGTTTAGACAAGAGGAGACACGGTTACAGATGCAACCTGCGCTTCCTGAGTTTGTGTGGTTCGCGTCGTCCACCCTGTGCTGCTGCTCAAACAGGCAACAGGAGCACGAGTCGGCCAGATCTTAGCTCTAACTGGATAGTGATTGTGCGATGAAATGAAGTGTAATTATGTTACACACATTGTGAGTGTGCTTGTGAACAATAAACTGAGGTATTTTTGAGAAATGTGAAGGATGAAGAAATACGTCTTTGTTCATCTCTTTGGGATTCACACTGGTTTGAAGAGCTGCGCCAACACAGCGTTGAGTTGCTTTTCATTTGTTTTGATTTTGAAGTCCCCCCCCCCTTTCTTATTATTGTTAGAGATTGCAAAGGAATGGCCGCTTTTTTAACTCAATCCTTGATGCCAGCGTTATGTTTGCCGGCCTAATTAATCTCCACGTTGCCTTCCCTGGCAATTTATAACAAATGTCTTAGAAGGAGGCTGGTATGTAACTCTTAATTTCCAGGAATTTGCTCTGTAATTCAGTGCTATCATTACGAAGGGAAGCTGTTTGCAGCTCAACACAAAAATGTAAAGTTTCCAGAGTGGTTGTAAATTAGAGGTAAGCTATGATTCAGCAACTGACAAAAAACCCCCAGCGATTGTTGAATCATAGCTTAATGACGCACTGCGGGTGTGTCTGCTTTGGATTTCCACACATGTTGAAGCGGTGAGGACGGTGTCCCAAAACCAAACACCCAAAAGCGGTGAGGAAATGATTAAACGGCGTTCATCTGCTCAGCGTACGCTGCTGACCTCCGCACGCCGGCTTAACTAGCTTGCCACTAAAGTTAGTCACCTAGCTTTGCCGCCAAGACCGAGCGTTGGCATAGGAATAGCTAAATACGTTATTATGTGGTGTTACACGTTATGAGGGTAATGTTAGCAGCTCTGCCATTGGTTTGTCCTCATCCTCAAAGCCTTTTCTCATTTAAAGGTGAAATGTTTGAAAATACCAAACAATAAACCATGAATCGTACCTTTGTGTTGTTCGCTCGAGTAACATATTAAGTATTTCTATAGTCTAACATCTGAACAACATCATGTAAAGTTCTTATCATGCAGCAGTATATTACTAACTAGCTCTACGCAGTAATACAAAAGCAACACAGCTCCTTTACTTCATGTGTTAGACAGTTAATCAGGAGGATGGTGACTTTGTTTCGCAGCAAAGCGGTAGTGTTAGCGTCATGTCACATGTTATCCGTCAGAGTGTATATTTAAAGACCTTCCTTCTACTGGAGCATTTCCTAAAAAGGTTCTCACCAACTGGAAGATTTCTCAGTTTTCTTCAAATCTCATAGAATTCCTACCGCAGAACACAGCCCTCTTCAGGAAACCTCCGAAGAATTCACAGTTACACCCCACCAAATGGCTCTTAACTTATTAGCAAAACAGTGGGCCAGTAAAATAAAGTGTTCCTAATATAAAATACGGGAGATGTTTTAATAGCAGCGCAGGCAGCAGCTCGCTGTGTCTGCTGCAGGGTGAAAACCTCGTATCTCCGCTTTGAGCTGACTCTCAGTTTGTGCCTGTGGTTTTAATTAAAGTCGGAGCTGCAGCAGAAACGGCTCCACCTCGTTCGTTAATCTGCTGCGGTCTGAGGCAGGAACGTGTTTACCACACAGAAACGGGAAGGTGGATTTTGTCAGCCGGCAGATAATTTAATAACGATGTTTTTTTAAGGCCACAGACAAAGAAGAAAAATGAAAGCCAGAGTGTCTGCTTTCTTTTTTTAGGTTTGATTCTGCTGTGAATGGTAGAAAATGTTGTGTTTTTTTTTAATACTACAGAGGCGGAGCTGATTCACTGCGAGCGCTACGACCAAAGCAGAGAGTTATAATTAAAAGAGGAAGGAATGTAATCCAGAATACTCTGCTTTCTTTTTCAGTGACTGCGCCCAGAAAATCCTAATTTGGTTGAAAGAGGGGAGAGTCCAGGTGGAGTGTGATAGGCTGGGACCTCTGTCAATCAAGCAAACTCCCCCCCAGAAAATCTACCACCTTAGGTCTTAATGTCATTTTATTTGAACAAAAATTATCCCAAACATTACTCAGACTCATTTTGAAGATGTGAAATCAACTGTTCGTCAATACAATTCAATTTAATTCAAACTCCAATCAAATCACTGCCTCTGTGCTTCCAAACGTCTCATCATCTTAATGGGCTTGGACAAACACTTCAGTGAGCAACTTGATATGAATTCCAGTTTATTACAACTTCTGTCTTAATTACATGGTTCTGGTCATCATTTCAATGACTGTTCCAAAAACTAGCCCGAAATATCCTACAAATTGAAAAAAACAACCCTAACAAACCCAAA
Source organism: Coreoperca whiteheadi (assembly GCA_011952105.1). Taxonomy (NCBI): domain Eukaryota; kingdom Metazoa; phylum Chordata; class Actinopteri; order Centrarchiformes; family Sinipercidae; genus Coreoperca; species Coreoperca whiteheadi. The sequence goes on along the minus strand of CM022490.1, from coordinate 28,708,681 downwards.
ATATCCTACAACATAACCTGACCCTGACTAACCCACAACTAAGCAAAAAGAATCCAAATGATCCCAAATTTAACCGGAAACAACATACAAGCTAAAACAAACATCCTAAAATGAATCCAGACTAACCTGAGCTTCATTTTAACCAACTGACTAACCCAAAGAAAAGTGACCCAAACTGACAAAACATTTCATGTAATTGACTTTTTGGCCACTTGGGGGCAGTAAAACCGTTTCTAATCGCAGCACTGACACATTATCACCTTACAAAGATGTCGTGGCCAACGCGCGAGCCAAAACTTACCTACTTCCACCTCCAGCAGACTCCGAGCAACGTGATCGTCCTATTGAATCTAAGTCCTCCTTTTAGCTCTATTTCGGTCTCCACCGACTCCCGAGGGAGACGTCTGCCTCTGTAGCTGCTAAATGCTCCACTTTTATTCGACCAGCTGGTCTCTAACGGTGAACCAGACAGAAAATGTGCCACAAAACCAAAACTAGGGGACGCCTTTGATGTTACACATCCATTGGTGCTTTAAAAATAACGATTAGTGCCGCTTTAAGTGATCTCTGACGGCTTCTAAGATTATCTAAAACAACTTCAATTGGAGGGCAAACTGAAAGTGAACGCATCTGCAAAGCCTTTAAAAATCCCTCATTGAACAGGAAAACTGTGTGCACACAACTACGGTACGTACAGGAGGTCAAAGTTGAAGCAGGAAGTGGGTCCGCAGCCGTGATGAATGTTTACGGTGGACAGCCTGGGCCATAGTTTTACAAACTCGGAGGTTCGTTTCCTTCGAATCGTCGGACTACTCGTGAAACGATGGGACAAAACGAAGGAGCGTAGCGCGCAGAAAGGATCCTCTAGGAGTTTTTAGAATTCATGCGGCGCTTCCCGATAGGCGGTAACCACGGCAACACTTTGAAAGAGGGGGGCGGAAGCTCCGGTTGCGTCCTGGCAGGAACACGGACAGGTTGAACGTGTGTTTCCTGAAGCGGTGATGAAAGGTAGAGGGTCAGGAGAGTGCACCGGCTGTAACCGTGCCAACCAGACTGTGGACACAGAGCAGACGCCGTTGCCGTGGACACCTAAACAAAGCATCAGTGCGGAGAGATGAACAGAGAGAGAGAGATTCAGCCGGAAGTGCTTACGATGTTATAGATTCTGGCTGTTATGTATTATCATTACAGTTTTATGTTGCAGTGTATTTAGTGATTACTGTTAGGGCGAATAATGAGGCGTGTCAGCCAGAGTGCAGAAACACTTTATGACAAACAGGAAAATAAATTATACCGATTCAGAGACAACGTCCTCTAACTTATTATCCAATTATCTTCTATCTTTGTGTGTGTGGTGAAACTGCTGTAAAAGCAACAGTCCCGCATTCTGGGAAATTTTATCCAGAGAGAAGGTAGATGCTACTAGTTTCATGTCTGTGCGTCCACTGGTGAGATAAATCCGGACGGTGTTTAGCCTAGCTTAGCACAAACACTGGAAGCAGGGGGAAACTGCTAGCATAGCTCCATGAAAAGAGACGAACCTCGTGTGATTTACACGTTGTGTCTTGTTAAGCTGTAGTCACCAAACCGTGATCCTTTAATCAGCTGGGTTTAGTTCAGTGGTGCAATGTAACTGAGTACTGTCAAGTACTGTACTTAAATACAAATTCGAGGTACTTGTACTTAAGTAGAGTCTTTATTTTTTCATGCAACTTTCTACTTCTACTCCGTTACATCTCAGAGGGAACTATTGTACTTTTTACTTCACTGCATTTATCTGACAGCTTCAGTTACTTTACAACTTTTTTTTACACACAAAACACATGAGGAGTTCATAAAGCAAGATGTTTGCGATAGGTCGATTATTCGGTCAGTTGACAGAAACATCATTGACGCGTGTTCTGCTATTCGCTAATCATTAGCTGAAAGTCCGATACAAAATAGTTCCAAATGAGCTCAACCTCAACCAGCTGCAGCAGTAAAACCCTGCTATTACACAAATTAACAGATGAGGGAAAATAATCTATTGATATAATATATAATAGTACAACAGTCACAGGGGACATTTTACTGCACTGAGTACTTTTACTTAAAGTGCAAGTACCTCAGATTTGTATTTAAGTACATCACCTGAGTAAATGCACTTAGTTACATTCCACCACTGGAAGCCATCTCCGTTAAATTACCAGATTTTATTCAAAATCTGGAGAAAAAAAGAGCATCCAGTGCTCACAACAGCCTGCAGACTGACATGACGTTTGCACCTAACTAAAACTGGAACCTCCAGTGTTTGTGCTAAGCTTGCTAGCCTAAACACGCACACTCCGGGGAAAACGGCTCACGAGATGTCTGAAGAAATGCTGAACTGTTCCTTTAACAATCACGAGGATGAGCTAAGCGATGGTGTCAAAACACACACAAAAACACACACACTTCCACTGAGCCAACACTGATGCCAACGACAAGAACAACAACTCGGACTCTTGTAAGGACACTCGCACCATAAGTCACTTTATATGCACACACACACACACACACACACACGGGGAGTGTATCAGTGCATTAATATTCAGTCGGTTCAGTAGCAGTGTTTACAGAGAGAGAGAGAATGAGACAGTGATGGAGGACGGCTCGCTCGCCCGGTCCTCGTTCGGCCTCTCAATTACCTCCGACTGTGATTAATACATCAGACTGCATTAGCCTCGCTCTCTTTCCTTAGCCCTCCTCCTCCTCGCCCTCCTCCTCCTCCTCCTCCTCCTCCTCCTCTCACCTCCTCCGCTCGATCCAACCCCCCCCCCCCCCACCATAGTCAAATAGAAAAACAAACTTGCCGAGGAATGCAGTGATTGGTTTTTGGCAGAACTGGTGTGTGGTACTGGGAGCCGTGGGTTTGTTTGTGGGGGGGGAGTGAGTGGGCGGAGTCTCGGGGACGCGGTGGTTAACCGAGTGGCGGCGTTCCGCTGTAATGACAGAGAGCGGGGCAGAAAGATGGAGCCTTTGCTGGGAACCACACAAAAAACAAAAAAACAAACTGGTGAGACCCTTGTTTACTGCTGTGAGAATTATATTTTATAAATGATATATTAACTTTGGTTTGTATTTCAGCTTATTACCGTATGTGTACGTTTATATTCTGGTTGGATTTTTTTAATAAAGTTTGAAATGAGCTGCAATACTGTACTTCAGTACTTCACCACATCATACTATACTCGACCATAGCATGCCATACCACATACAATATACCATCACATACATGTAGCATAACGTGCCAATATATACAGTAATACACCATAACATACCATACCCCAATGTACTACAATATGCCATAATAAACTATCATATACCATCATATACGGGCTCTACCGTACCATAATATTTAACAAAGTATTCTATATTACACCATCATATTTCATGTCATGCCATGATATATCATTAACCACACCCAGTAGACATAAGATGCTACAGTATACCATACGATACCATGCCAAACCTTAATTTACCATCATATAACACGCGTACAAGTGCAATACCGTGCCATAAAATACCATCATGTATTACGCCATGCCACAAATAAAAAGCTCATTCCGCAGGGACTTGGCTTATGAACGGGAGGGTAGCTGGTTCAAATCCAGCACAGACCACAGTACGGAGTGTGTACTGGCAGCTGGAGAGGTGTGTAATATACTGCTATATACAATTATATGCTGTACAGTACCATACCAAGCTATAATATACCATACCATAATGTATCATACCATGCCATGACATACCATTGTATACCATAACATACCATACAAAACTAAGCCATTATATACCGATATACAGACTATAATACCATATAATACCAGCGTGCCACAGTTTCATTTCCGTCCATAGATAGACACGTCTGTTTTCTCGCATTTCCATTGAGTTTTTTCGCTGTGCGAGTAATCGGACCGGTTTGTGTGCCCGTCTGGGCCGAATACAACGCGAGTTATTTCACAAAGCGGAAAGTCAGCCAGAGGGCCGCTGTTCTCAAGCTAACCGACAGTGAAACCACAGAATCTCACCACACTAACCAGGAGAAGCTTTAAAGTAACACATGGGCAACTTGCACTTCTTCTTCTCTTTTGTTTTCTTTGTTAATCGGCCTCGAATTGCAGAAAAATAATGAAGCGAATTTGATTCCTTATTCAGTCCGTCTGCCTGCGCTGAAACAAACGAGCACAGAGGAACTTTAATTATTGATCAGAAAATGCTCGTTAGAGCCTCGGCGGGTCGGACGGTCTCTGCTCTCTAATGTCACCCCGGCTCAGATGGGGTTTTCCCATTGATGGGGGGGGGGGGGGG
>CM022490.1:28684976-28694992 GCA_011952105.1 Coreoperca whiteheadi | reverse complement strand
GGGGGGCACCATGCTCTGCCTCTCATTCCAGTTCACATCCAGATGGCTATGTTGTCTGTGCAGCGCTATGCCTACACGAGAAACCATCATTAGGAACCAGACAATGGAGTTTGGTGACGTTTCGTACAGCGGTGTGGCGTGTACAGTGCGGGGCCCCAGCGTTACCCTGAGTGATGTCTTCACAAAAGCAGGTCTCGCAAAGCTGATTATTGAGTTGTTGAAGCTGAACTCGGTGCTTTGTTTGAAGCGGTTAACTGCCTGGAAGCCGCACTCTGCCCCCCACCCCCCTATTCTGTCAACGCAGATGGAGATAGATGGTCGAAAAGGCTTCAGACAAGAGTGAGATGATTAGGAGGCTTACTGGCTAAAGTGCGGTGGTGGAGAAGATTACTGACGCGGTTGCAACGATTGAGACGGCAGCAAGACCGAGATGATCGTCGATGACGTGAAATATGTCGAGGCTGTCTCCGCTGAGCTTCAGGTGATCGGGAAGGATCACAAACCAAGCCATTGTTTTCGGATGAAACCCGCAGTTAAACCGAGTTACAGTACTCGCCGCGCTCCTCCCTGCCTGGAACGACTTCGGCGGCTGTCATCGGCTGTATCCACCCGCTCACCCGGAGCTTAGCTGCCAACCTCCACCCGCCTGGGAGCGGCCAGCAATGTGACCGAATGCTCCTCAACCTGTTCCTCTCCGGCACTTTTATCTTTCGTTGTTCACAGAAGCCACCCTCGCACCTCGGCGCGACCCTACGCGACATTCGCGGCGTGGAGCGAAGGGCCCCGATTGGTCGGCTGTGATGACGAGGTCACTGTGTTTAGCCGCAGTTGGGTCCCTACAATTCAATTCCCTCTGTCTGTCTCCGAGGCCAAGCAGCGTATCCTTCCTCTAATACAATAATGTCACAGCTTTTTTGAGACGTAAAATTCAATTACAGCAGGGCTCCATCTACACACACATACGCACAGCAGTGTCGAGTCATAACAGCCGGGGAGAGACACTTTTGGGTATGTGACTGCATTTAACACACACACACACACACACACACACACACACACACACAGAGAGAGAGAGAGCGAGCGAGCGAGCGGGGGCTTGCTGCCTCCTGATTCGCTGACTTGCAGTTTGTCGTCCTGTCAGGCTAACGTTTCAGCTGTCATAGTGGAAACTGCTAAAATGGCGTTTTGAGTTGTTCGGGGTTTTTTTGTCTGTTTTTTTTTTTTTTTTAAGGGACAGATTTCCTTAAACTCAGATTCTGTCCGTTTGTCTCTCTGTCTGTCCATCTGCCTTTCTGTCTACCTGTCCTGAAAGAGCATCCTGCTGTCTCACCCTTTGACCTCTGTGTTCACATATTGTGCAAAACTCTAGGAGGGATTTAGGAAGGAAGGAAGGGCCAACAAAGACTGACAAAGGTAAGAAGGAAGGGAGAAAGGAAGGAAGGAAGGAAGGAAGGAGGAAAGATGGAGGAAAGAAGTAGGAAGGAAGGGCCAACAAAGACTAACAAAGGTAAGAAGGAAGGAAGGAAGGAAGGAAGGTAGGAGGAAAGATGGAGGAAAGAAGTAGGAAGGAAGGGCCAACAAAGACTAACAAAGGTAAGAAGGAAGGAAGGAAGGTAGGAGGAAAGAAGTAGGAAGGAAGGGCCAACAAAGACTAACAAAGGTAAGAAGGAAGAAAGGAAGGAAGGAAGGTAGGAAGGACAAATGGAAGAAGAGAAGGACAGATAGTGAACCGGAGTGAACCAGAACAGACCGGAAGCGTTTCTTTGTTTTTCCTCCACGGTTTGTGTAAATGTAGGCCGCTCCCTCTTCGCTCCCTCCTCGCTCTCTCTCGACTCCTCTCCGTCGCCGTGCAGCCGTCAGCAGATTTTCCCAGCATGCCGAGGGAGTCAGCTGAACGAGCTCCATCCAGCAGCTTTTAATGAAGAAGCCTCCGTCTCTCGGTTAGCGAAAGATGGCGGAGAGCGAAGAAACGCTTCCTCTCGCCAGCAGCAGCCATCAGGGCGTAGAAAGCGAGGATGTGCCGATGTGCAGCGCAGACTGCTGCTCATTACACGAGATTTCCATTACAAAAATTCAACTAAGTGACTTTTTTAAACGCATTGCACAAACATCCCGATTTTATATGAATCAAATAAGACTGCTGATCAGTGACAATCATCTTAATAAGCTAACGGGATGTTTACCAATTAACATGTTGAATACAATGAACGGACTTACTGCCCATTAGCGACAAAAAGCTAATATGCTACCAAGATTAGCTAAGTGCTAATGTTGCGCAAAAACATGGTAGAGTTTAAAATGTGCACAGTTAGCAACAAACTCACTTCATGCTAACATGCAAGTTAATGACAACTGGTTGTTATCATGAGGACTAACGTCGCGTTACATGCTAATGTTGACACGATTACACGACATGCTAATGTTACCTCGTTCTAGCGTCTGTTTAGCTTGTTAGCTTGGCAGTTTCCCAATTTTACCGTGTTGATATAATTAGAAGACTAAGAGCCTTCAGCCGTGTTAGCGGCTCTGTGAGACTGTACTTTCATAGCTACTTTAATAGCAGGCTAACATGCTCTCTGTGACGATGCTAACATGCTGATGATAAGCAGATATAATGTTTGGTGCAGCTGCGGCTGACGGGAATGTTTATTGTACAAATTTTGACCTGACGGTGGCGCTACAGGAAAAGTCAGGGGCTCGACAAGGACTTCATCCTGGGGGAACCGTGAATAGTAGTTATAATTTCTATTTTATTAGCAATGCTCACTCTTTTGCCTGAGGAAGGCTCGTGTCCGGGTCAATATGTCGCTGTTAAAACAGAGGAAAGATTGTGTCTTTGAAAGCACCAGGATAGCTACTAAATGGCCCCAGTGGTGAGATTGTTTCGTTAACTAATTTTCTACTATATCTTCATTGATTGATTCATTTATTTTTTTGGTATTCGGCACCTACTTACCCCGCGCCGAGGTTTTAGCGGCGTGCACACGACTTTTCTAGCTAACATCACCGTGGTGACGAGTACAGATAGCATTTGTAGCATGACAACATATGGTGCAAACATTTAGCAGCTATAGTGGCTAAGAAAAATAAAAAAATAAAACAGGTTATGTTTGTCTGTATTCAGGTTAACCCGTGGTAAGGGAGTTAACATAATGTGATGCAAAATTACTGTTGCTATGGTTACCCGCAGTTTGTACAACAGAACTATCTCTGGTGCGTCCCGCATATACTGTTTTACCTGTCAGCCAATGAGGACTCAGCATGCTCCCTGACAACGGTGTGAACAGGTGATGAAGCATCCAATCGGTTTTCTGTAGCCTTAAATCTGACCCGGGATCAGTTTACATCTTGATGTCGTTTTTTTCAAGCTCGACTTCCCTTCTGCACAGGAAGCTGAGCGTCTGGAAACGGACCGCACGGACACTGATCTATCACTCAATACACTTGGAGGGGATCGCCTTACACACACACACACACACACTCTCTCCGGAGTCCAGATCAATCGAAACTGTAAACTGTCTTTTTCATACCTCAACGATTTTCTGATGATCTCTGGTTTCACCGAAGCTTCGTGAGAACTACGGTCGCTAACGAGTGCCACGCACACACACACACACACACACACACGCGCGCGCGCGCACACGCACACAGACACACCTCTGTGTCCCTGCTGTTAGCTGTTACTCAGGCTTCATACTAATTCAGGAACAAGCCTTGTTATCGGTCCATCACACACACACACACACACACACAGTAAGACTCTTTGACCTGGGATGAGTCACTGTGAAGCTATGAGGTTTCAATCTGAAAACACACACACACACACACACACACACACACACACACAGCGTTCCTCTCTCGTCTCTTCATGGGAAGCGACATCACCTCCAGGTGTGTGTGTGTGTGTGTGTGTGTGTCTCACTATGTTTACGTGAACACACGACACCGGGTTTCCTGTGAACCGAATCCGTGCTGCTCGGTTACAAATATTCCTGCTGGCATCCGCAGAAGACGAGCAAGAAGCCGGTGAAGGCGAACGCCTGAGCAAGGCGTTGTCAGGCGAGCGCACAGGACGACTCTGGCGCATCAGTCTCACGTCGTCCTGGCTTCAGTATCTCATCCTGAACCTCTGCACATCACATGGCTCACCAACCGCCTGCCTCAAATGAGCTTCGCACACGAGTGTGTTTTCCATCACAAACGCAGGAGTGAAATGCAATCACTGAAACAGCCATATGGTCATAATCAGCCTGAATTTCCTTTGCAATATTTGAATTGCTGAAAAATAACAAATGTCGGGCTGCGATTCAGACATGGGGAACCAGGCTACCCTCCCTTTTCCTGACTCGGCAACAGATAAACAGAAACTTCAACCAAAAAAAAAACAGCCAACACAACGTGAGAGCACGTCCTCTCGTGTTCATTCCGACACGCTGTCACTCATCAAAACAAGCGGCGTACTTGTGATCCATCCTTGAGCATCCTGTAGGTCTCGCACAGACGGCGAGCCACGGCCATTTGTGAAACGTGCCGCCGCCGTCATTTGTGATCTGTGTGTCACGTCTGTGAAACAGAACCCACCCCCCCAGCTGACCACATGTACATCAGGCTGACCCTCCCTGAAAGTATAAAACTGGATTAAGAAGTTATTCAGAATAAGAAATTCAATCTGCACGTTGCTTTACATACAGTCTCATTGGTCTAAAAGCCCAGTTTACATGCAGCTGGTCTGTAATCAGACTTCGCCACAGACACACTTTACGCGACCCGAGTTGCGATCATGCAAATGTTCTCACTTTAACATTTCGGATACTAATAAAAGGATGTGCATGGCCGCAGGAGGTTTCTTTGCTTTTCAGAAATCTCCTGCTCAGAGAAACCTGGATTCATCCTCACATTATTTGCCACAGATCAGAAAGTTGAAAATAATCAGATTTCTTCAGTGATTTCAGTGAACGGCAATGTGCCGTCCTGAAAAGGCCACCTGTTCAAACCCACATCTCTCTCTCTCTCTCTGCTGTTTTCCACTGTCTCTCTCCCACAGGTGCTTCAAACCTGCTTTTAAAATCAAAAATCCAAATGATTTTTTTTTTTTTTTTATGAAGTATTCAAATATCTTGAATGCAGAGCAGGCGAGGTTGAGTTTGCCTGTTTGTGGAAAAAGTGCTGCCTGAGGCATTTTTTTTTTCCCGGGGAGGAAAAAAAAAAAGGCTGAAAGCGCACTTTGTTTCCATAACAACAGACGGATCCTTTTAGCTCACCTGTTGCTCTTTTGTATGCTTAAAAAAGGTGCAAAAACAATTGTACATTTCTGAGAGAAAAAGCATTTATTTAACCTCTTGAACTCCGATTTTCACTTTAAATTTCACTTTAGGCTGCTTCAAAGCCTCTCCAACTGCTGTTTCTTCACAATGTATTTACACCTCCACCACTCTGTTTCTGCACCGAGAGAAACACTCAAACCCAAGAACACTTGCTGTTAAGGCCGCGTCACTCTGTCAAATGGAAATATACTGGATGTCTTCTGCAACACTTCCCATACGTTTCCATGCGCAGCACGCAGTGGGCAACTGGCCTGCGACATCATTCTCCTTGCAGTCTTGAATTGTTGGTCACTACTAAATAAGTAACAAATTCACATTTCATCTTCTCCAAAAGTAACTTACAACAGAACTGTGAATCATTCAGATTCTTCACTTATTCAACAAAAAAAAAGAAACTACGTAAAAGTACTCAAGCGTACGAGTAGAAACCAAGCCTTCAGATTTCTGTAGTAACATGTGCTCGAGTACCAACAGTAGAAACACTCTGAATCTTGTTCTCTCTTCCAGAGTGTTAAATGATTGACGTGTTATAACCTCAGAGATGTAGTTTAATGTTGTGGAGCTCAGTCTGACTGCTTCATTACACCGTTACAGAGTCTAAACTATGACAATGCATCACTGTCATGTTATGTATCACTTGTATGTTCCTTTACGTTACGTTAGCACCGCTGTTATGTTATGCTAGTTATTACAGTTACAGTGAACGCTGTGTGTCGCGTTCATGTCACGTCACGTATCACTGTGACACTATGTTAAATGTTCACGCTTATGTGACGCTACTTTCCAGTGTGAGTTAAGCGTCACCTTTACGTCACATTATGTCACACAGCTGTCTATGAATCAACAGTAACGGCAGCTGTCGGATAAATGTAGTGGAGGAAAAAAAGGAAAAAAAGAATAGAATGGCGGAAAAGAATAAAGCCTCTCAGAATATAAGTATTAAAACCTCCAAATGATGCTTGTAGCAGTAGCACAATACTTTAGTGACTGTTAAATAAAAGCGGAGCTCGATTAACTGGCAGAAACACGGGCAGCAAAGTTACAGAGACACTGCAGTAATAGAAATATAGTTAGATGGGGATTACTGTGACGTAGGACACTCCAGAGATGGGCGAGAAGCAGCGGGGGCGGGGGGGGGGCATCTTGAGTTGTGCGACGCCTGATGTGAAAGCTTTCAAGTCGTAACCATGGAAACCGCTCTCATCTTTAGGCTCTGACGGGACGTGAACGCGGCGCCGAGGCAAAATAAACAGCAGCAGGCTGATCTCCGGTCGGACCAGCTGAACCAGTTTGGTGAGTGTCAGAGTGTCACATAAACACACTCCTGTGTGTGTGTGTGTGTGTGTGTGTGCGCGCGCGCTCTCTCCAAATGAAGGATATGTCCTTCTCCTTCTATTGCCCCAGTCAGAGTGTGTTTTAAATATTCATTCCCTCTCGCTGAAGCCGGCGTTGCATTAAAATTCCCTTTGCAGCGCTAATGGCTATCAGGCCGCGAGGGCTGGGGAGGGACGAGCGAGGGGCGAGCGAGGTGCAAGGGGAGAGAGAGAGGGGGAGAGAGAGAGAGGAAACAGGACAAGACAGCCAGGGATTAAATACATTTGTTTTCTCTCGTTCCAAATTAGTATTGACGGTAGCTACCTCCCCTACAGCACACACACACACACACACACACAGGTGAAAACCCAGCCATGTTGAAAATTACTCAAGTGTGTGAGGTGATACTGCACACACACACACAGAAATAGACGTACACACACACAAGTGAAAGTGCTCCTCTGCTACATGCTGACAGTTGAAAGGATGTGTGTGTGTGTATATATATATATAGGTGTAGGTATATATGTATGCTTGTGAGCGTGTGTGCGTCTGACAGTTTGTCTCAGTATAGCCACTCGGCTGTCGAAGGAAAAAGCAGCAGGAGAGAAAGAAGACAAAGTGGCTCCATGGCAGCTCAGGACCCATCCCTCCATCGGCACAATAGAATGAAACTGAGCAGAATAGAAGGCCCGGCCCACCAGGGCTTGTATTTTATCGGAGGGAAAGTAAAAACCACATTACGACTGACGCGGTTGTTGCCGACACTGTGACGTGTTTGACTTTGACAGTATGAGCCCCACCTACTGCCAAGCTATCGATTGAGGTCACTTTCACACCTCGCCGGGTCAAACAACCAGACCCGGCCCACGTCCAACCCAAAACCCGCAGCGTCTGAATCAATGCCGAAATCACTATTAAATTTACCCGACCCGTCTCCCGACCGCGAAGCGATCTCCTGTGGCCATCTACGCAAACCAAAGATCATTCGGTTGCCATGGTAACACGTACGATACTGCGATGGCAGTTTCTCATTAAATCTCATGATATTTTATATTTGCACGTTCCTTCTTCGGAGGGAAACGTTCAGTAACCGTCCACCCATAGCGTTCCAGTATAAGGCACTTTTTTTTTCTTTGCACGTCCGTTGTTGTTTATGCCCTATGAGTTGCAGTCAACTAAAAAAAAAAAAAAGTGCTCATGATGATCTTTTTCTTAACGCATGCTTTGTGAAACCGGAGACGTTAAGTAAAGACACCCGGGCGCAGTAAAGCACAGCATGCGTCTGTTTTAGCCCCCCCCAAGAGGTCCACGTACTGGGCTGGAGGAACAACGGATTAGTGTTTGAAAGAGGGTGCGACTTTGGCTCTGTTTGCTTATCTTGATCCTGGGTGCTGTAAGAAACCCGTTCACCGTGGTAAGGGTTTTGTATGAAAAGCAGCGGCGGTGAGTGTGTTTGTTACCATTGTCTAATCGTGTTTAACTAGTTTCTTTTCCTTGCAGCTGTACTTCTTTGGCTTTCAAAACAAAACACATGCCCGGAAGAGATTAGTACACAATCATCCATCCAGACTCAGTTATCAATATCTACATTAACTATTAATGAAGTGCCTGCTGCTCTATAATACAGATACGACGAGGCCTATTGTGGCTGTAGAGTGGAGGTGAAAGACAGTAGTTGAAATACTTCACTTTATGAGGGTCGACGAGTCACGTCCTCATCCAAACTCTCCTCTCAGCTCTCTGACGGGCTCAGTCTCGACTCTCGGCGGATGTTTTTCAGACTAAAAGCAGCGCGCACACAAAAAAAAAAAAGGGAGTTGGTGAGGCTTAGTCGGGCTTTGTGAGGCTCGAGGAAAGAAAGGCGGACGGAGAGACGGACGTCTTATAGTATTATAGACAAATCTACCCGGTTCCACTGCCTGGATCAGCCAAGGTTCGTGTGATCTCTTCTGACAGAGACGTCAGAGACACACAGGCAGGTCAGAGTCGCCGCCAGGGTGTGATGTCATTTCGCTGCGTCCGCTGTACTGTTACCGTCGGGGCGGTCGAAGCTAAAGTCAGATTATTCCAATAGTTGTATTCGATGATACGGGCGGGGTAGATTCATCAGTAGGAGATGGAGAGAAGAATATATCAAATAAGTGAAAGCACACGAGAAAATAGAAGTTCAAAGTGGATCTGAAGATGGTTCAAACGAATCTGGGTTCAGCTATAACTGCGGCAGCATTTCCTGTAATACGCAAATAATACTTCAACCAAACCCTGCAGAATCTGTTGGAAACCTATCAACACGCCGCTTGACATAAATAATCGGAATGTGCATTGACATGAAGTCCAGTCGTAATAGACAACTATCTTTTCACCCCACTGTGCTGTTATCAGCTGATCCAACAAGAACCCGAGACTTTGGAAAGAAAACAAAAAAGGCAAAATACACAAACCGCTCCATAAAAATCAATTTCAGTTTCATTTATCTCCATTTACATCCTCACGCTGGCACTCGGAGCCGCACGCTGACAAATCAAAAAAGGGACCATTAAGACGGTAAAGTCTGCCTGCGTCGAGTCGTGATCTCTTGCTAGCGGGGCTGCGTGCAGTCTGCATGCTTCCTGGCCCAAATTACCGTTTCATGTGGTTTCAAATATTTATTTAAGTGATCCATTACATCTTATTACAATGCAAAAAAAAAAATGATGGACTGAAATCACAGATTGCTGATTTGTAATTACAAGATAGCAGGTAATGATCCCCAGCGGGGGTTACGCAGCAAATCGGACAAAAACATTAACTGCTACTCCACTGAAATATAAAAACAATGTAATACATAGCTCTGCGAATTATTGGGTCTTTGGCCAGTGATGGCTCTTTGCAGAGCAAACAAAGCCTTTTAAAGAACCGTTTACAGAAGTAAGATATGAATATCCGACGCGAACCCAAAGATTTAAGGTTGTAAAGGAGAAATGTGTGAAAATACGTTAAAAGACTTTTAGTCTTAAGGAACATACAGAATGAAAAACAAGCTTTAAAAACTACATTTATTCTAAAAACTGGGTCATAATTAATAAAAAGATATAAGTTACAAACAACCAAAGAATTCAAAGAGAAAAACAAATATAAGTTGTCCCCCGGCTGTCCTCGTCTCTGCCATCACTGAAGGCTCAGTGCGGTATTTGCTGTGACCTTTGACCTCTCCGCCGCTGGCTGCTGGTTGTTGACTGATCACGGATGTGAAGGTGACTCTGCTGATATTAAAACTCCGACACCCGAGCGGACTGAAATCCCTCCACCCAGAGCAGCGAGACGAGAGAGGGGAAGTGTTGGGATGGACGCCGCCGCCGCCGCTTCCTGCCGGAGGGTGGGGGTGGAGGGTGGGTG
>CM022490.1:28664006-28681266 GCA_011952105.1 Coreoperca whiteheadi | reverse complement strand
AAAACAAAGAGGAAGAAGGGAGGGGAAAAAAATAGAGGGGCGGTATTTGGAAAGTTAGAAAAAAAATGAAGAAAGAAAAATAAAAAAAAAAAAAAAAAAAAAAAAAAAAAAACCTTTTCCAATATCTTATGAACGTCCCGATTTCAGCTCGTAAGAGGATTCTTTTAAAGATTAAAGTCAGTGGCGGTCAGTTACTGTGACAATGAGACGAGTCCCACTAAACACTTAAAATGCGTACAATTACGCTTTACGGACAAAAATGTGCGGACACTCGCGTCAGATGATATTTTCAGACAATACTTTTTGCCTCACTGCCTCCCAAAATGTTCTCATCCTGCTCAACTTAAATAAAATGTATAAATAAAGTTCTTATTAGTATTATTATTAGCAGCCTACTTGCCACGTGAACAAAATGAAACGAAAACTCCAACAAGACGTTCACGTTTTCCATTCCATGCACTTTTTGCCTCCATGTGAAGCCTTTTCTGACCCTGAAAACAACCCGAAATGTTTCAAGCTCCTCCTGACCGAATACGAAACGCCGTTAGAGGCGAACACAGGCGACTAACGATCCATTCAAACTGAATCAAACTTCTAGGGAGCCAAACTCCCTTTAAGACTCGCCGTCAGCTCAGTAACACTGTAACACTACCAGTCTCACCACTTCGCCTCTGACCCCGTCTGTCTGCCGCCTGCCGACCCTTGACCTCCACCTCAGACAGGAATCCGTCACCGCCAGCCGACCACCGGGCCAGAGCGCGACCTTTCGCCCCGTCACCTTCCACCACCTCATTAGAGCATGTGTCAGCGGGATGTGAAGGGAAAACTGTGTGTGTGTGTGTGTGTGTAGCCTCAGATCACACAATGCTACAAAAAAACAATACTAAGTACATCAGAAGGTCAAAGGTCAGAGGTCACAGCAGCCTGCTGCCGTCTCTGTCGGTCCCCTAAACGCCTCAGAAACCCGTCAATGCTTCGTTATTACCTCATTAAATGCAAAAAAAAAAATGCACACTTTTCATCACTGCCGACCATTTTCCCATCATGCAGTTAGTGTTGAGGCGGATTTTATTTCTTCCAGAAGGCCATTAGTGTCAGTTTATTTCGGTCCGTTATGAAAATGTACTTGCACAGACTTCAAAGTTTCTACAGCCAGTCACTTTATTATTCAGAATTATACCATTCATATGCAATTTCTTTGTTTTTATGCTGAAATATTGTAGTCGTGTGTGTTTAGTTTGGCTGATTAACACTAAATTAAGTACGAGAGACTCTCTCTCTCTCTCACACACACACACACAGCCAGCAACAATTAGGCTAATTAATTCATTTGTGGGGTTCAAGTTTCAATTTCATCAGTTTAAATTGGATAATTAACAGGCAGCTTTCTGGGGGACCTCGCCTTCATTTTGGTGGAACAGACACACACACAGTATTTAGAAACCCCCCCCCCCGTTTACCTGCCGGGGTTAATTAATGCTGCTTGTTTGGGGAACACACTAATCATCAAGCCCCACCCACCTCCTTCCACAGCTCCCTGTCAGCTATTGGACAGCAGTGAGACTGACAGGGTTTCAGCCCACCCACCTGTTGCGCCTTGCCGCTAACAGCCAATGAAAACAGGGCTGTCAGCGCAGACAGCCTCATCTGTCAGAGTCACCGATGCTGATGCTAATCGTGCTCTCCATTGGGTTGCACTAGCATTTTGCTAACAAGTGATCCAGCACAGCCAAAAGCAAAACCTTTTTGGGGATGTAAAGTCACACACAATGATCATTGGGTCCGACTCCTCCTGGCCGCATCATCTGCTGTGTAGACCGGTTCGACCAAAAGCGATGCACATAAGGAATTACGCTGCACAGCGCGGAGTGTAAATCCCTCCACGTTAAGAAAATAGTTCCAGGAACAAGAAAGCCACCGGATCTACACAGGGTTTAAAAAATAAAAATAAAAAAAAAAAACCTGTTTGTTATTGGTCTCGTTTCTTCAGATGCAAAACCAGACTTCAAAATAAAAAAATAAAAATGACATAATAATTCAGTTTGAGATGTAATTTCCACACACAAGGAAACAAGTTGCGTGCTGTGGTGTTTGTCTGTGTGTGTTTACTGCGGCAAAACTCTGAATGGATGTGATGAACGGAGGCAAAAGAGACGTAGTTCATCATTTCTGCTTTAGGGTTTAACTGCATTGAATCAAATAGCTTTTTTCTTATTATTTCTCCGTCTCTCTCTTTAGACTAGCCAGCAACATCCGTTTGTTGGAATATGTTGCACCCACGACTCACACTCAGGATGGACGTATTTTAAGAAAAAAGAAGGGTGTTTTTCTTCTGCATGAATAGGCGTAAAAACAATGATCTGGCTGGTCTTCAGTAGCTCTACTCGGCGTGTAGCTGCCAGCTGAACTACATGCAAATGACAACGTGACACAGTAACAGTACATTATCAAAATCTCAGGGTTTAGAAACACGGTAATAATCATGCAGTCGCTAAATATTTCCATTTAAAAATCAACCCTCAACAGTCAGAAAGTGTACCCACCAATGCTTTCTGCTCGATCGGAAAGAACTACCAGCAGAGGAGGGACTTTTCTGGGCAGGGGGGCAGGAACTATGGCTGAGGAACTCAGTTTAGATTCTGGCTCCTTTGGTGAATTGCTTTGAGTGGTCGGAAGACTAGAAAGGCACCATTTAAGTACAGTCATCAGAAAACATATCTGTGTTAATGGTAAAAATGCTCCTAAATGTGTTTGGTCGTGGTTGCATGGATGAATTCTGTACATAGATATGAAGAGGCACGTCGTTATGTAACTGCACACGCTCCATTAAAAAGGACAATACAGCCTGGAAGACACGAATTAGGGCAAACAAATATCTCATTAAGCTTGAAGGCGCTGTGGCAGATCTGCTGCTGCAGAAACAAACTCTTCAGGCTGCTGGAGCTGAACACAGGAGGAGGCTCTCCTCTCCGCTGACCTCTCAGGGTCAGCCCCCGAAAAAAAAACTCCACCAAAAACCATCCCCTACCCATATTCCTCCTCGGCGAGTGGGAGGGAAAAAAAAAAACAGCAGGACGGAGAGAGAGGGGAAGATGAAAGAGAGCAGAGGCGAGCTGCTGGCTTCACCGCCTCATTACTGAGAGTGTGTGTGTGTGTGTGTGTGAGAGAGAGAGACAGGTACTCAGCTTGTTACCCAGCATGCCGCGGGGTTCAGTGAGGTCAGAGGTTGTGGGTGGTCACTTCCCGTCCATTAGCAGGAGAAGGATAAAAAGGCCCTCATCAATCACCCAACACCTGGTCGCCGCGGGTAACGGTAACGAAGAGATAACCAGGACCACATGCAGCAGCAGCGCAACACCAGGAGCACCACGGGGCCGACCTTTGACCCCGGAGGGGAAGATTTGACTTTAATTGACTTTACTGGTGGAAACGCAGCGGTGAGGAACACATCTGAAACTTTCCCCTCACCCGGGTTGCAGCGGCCCAGGTGGGTATCAGCGCCGATGCCGACCTTAATAAGTGGATCAAGTGACGGCCACCATGTGACTGCAGTTTCTTTGTCAGTGTCATTAGAAAATTCGGGAATCCGTTACATTCGTTCAGGTGCAGCGGGCAGTGAGGAGAGTTGAGAGATCTGAAACAGCGGCGGAGGAGTGAACGGTTGGATTGGTGCATCCCTCGTTCGTGGCTTGAGTTTGATCTATGTGGTAACAGGTGCTTTGGGGCTCGACTTAATTACCGTACACGGCACGCCGTCTTAACATTATTTTACGCCAGTGTTCTCTGAATAATGTACATTAATATTTCAAGCAGTGGAGAAAAGGCTTCCTAAACAGCACGAACAAGAAAGGAGGCAAGATGTTTCACACAGGGAAGAGAGAGAGAGACCTCGGTATGTGCACAGACATATTTAACAGCGCGAGGAAAACTCTTGGACGGGCAGATGCTGTGTAATTGTGCACAGAGGAAGTGTGAAGTCTCTTACTATTCTGCATTGAACGGCTCCCCTCCTTCGTTCTTTGTGGTGTACGCTCGCAGCACTCCTCCTCCTGCAGTAGGTCACCCACATTATCGAACAATTAAAAGAAAAAAAACAAACAAACTAGCTTTTCTGTCTGTATGTAAAGACAAAAGATGATACGCGTCATTGAATGCACATGGTGGAAAAGAACGAAGTACTCAAGCACTGCACTTAAGTACAATTTTGAAATACTTCTACTTTGCCGGACTATTTCCATTTTCTGCTACTTTCTACTCCACCACCTTTCTACGAAAGCTATAGTCACTCAGAGCTGTAAGATCCTAAATAAAAAAATAAATATATGATTAGATTATTAACCACCGCGGCTCTTTACCTTTGACTTGTGAAAATCAAGTCTTTGATTAGTTGTGGCTCCGTGTGACCATGGTCTATGAGTCGTTAGCGGTTCCACCAAAAAACGTTTCCCCTCTAAACTTGTCTGAAACTGTTCGAGCGCCAACTGATCCGATAGTTCACAATAAATCAATCCAGATTTGGGCATCAACACATCCCCCCCTCTCTATTTCCGCTCCCATTAACCATCTCACGGCCCCTCAGATTCATCTGGTGGCCCACTGGAGGGGCCCGACCCCTAGGTTGGGAACCACTGGGCTAAACAAGCTAACAGTTGTTAGATGTTTTTCTTCAATAATGGTGTAAGAACATAAGAAAAACAACATATGTATCATATACATTTGAAAGAGTTTTAGAATCATTAAATGATTAAAACTGCCGCTGAGTCGATGCCCCCACATTTTTTAAATATCCTGCTCAGTGCTTGTAAAATATAGATGTAAACAGCCGGACGACAGGAAGCTGCGGGCTGATCATTTACCTGTGACAGCATCACACACACACACACACACACGCACACACACACAGCTGTTCTGAGCATGCTCAGTGTCTCTCCCAGCCCCGCGGCTCGATCGACAACATCAAAGGTTCAATCAGGTCTGTGTTCAGACGCTCACACGCACCAGCTCTGACCTGCTGCACAGAGTGTGTGTGTGTGTAGGAGAAACAAGATAATTGACCAACAACAGCAACAACACACACACACACACTTCCCTCCTCTCCATTAGTCTGTCGATGATGTGTTATCTCCTCACACACACACACACACAGTCTCTCATCATGGATGGGTAGCTGTTCCAGGCCAATCAATATTCAGATTCCCCTCGAGGCGCCCAAACATGTGTCCCTCATCCAGTGTGTTGTTTAAAGTGTGTGTGTGTGTGTGTGTGTGTGTGTGAGTGATGTGCGCTCAGTAACCCAGAAACTCGGGTCCAGAGTGGTTGTCCTGGTTTACATGTTAACCCAGTTGTTCCAGCCCGATCACAGATCAATAGCAGCAGCAGGTCGCAAGTTCGATTCCACGTTCACACCAGATTTACAGCTTCACACCGGGTGGAAGATGATGTTAAGACGCTATCTTGATATCAATACGGTTGTATATTTAGATATTGTGTACCGTATATATGAAACTAAAGCCATTTAGCTTAGCTTAGCATAAAGACTGGAAACAGGGGGAAACAGCTAGCGGGGCTCTGGCAAAAAGGTCACACAATCCACCTACCAGCTCACTAATTAAAATGGACATAGCCCATCTTTTCTGTTTAATCCACGCAAAAGGCCGATAGACTACAAGTTGTCAAACAAATAACAAATAGAATTAAAAGTACAATAAAGTGTTTTTCCCCAAATGTCAAACTACACCTTTAAAAACAACTTTAGTCTTCACCCCTTTTGGTCTCAGAGCTTAGTTCAGTTTTGGTTTCCTCGCGATCTATTGAGTTCCTTTTCCGCACCTACGGACACTTTCAAAATCATAATACAAATTTTAAATTATAAAACCCCAAACAACAAAAATCTTATAGGATGTCAGGATTCATGTCTTAGCGGACCGCTCCTCGTATTTATACATCAAGATCATGAACTGAACTTAAAAACATTGGTTTTATGTTACATAACACACCGAAACTATTTCAGTATCCATGAAGAAAACCAGATGAACGCAACAAGTTCCCCGTCTCTTACTGGAGCGTCTGTACTGAAAGGCATCGTGGGAAATGTAGGAGGCCACGGAGTGGGGCAGCAGACACAGCAGTGCGCTCAGCTGAAGAGGGAACATGAAGGTTTGCTGATGTGGACTAATGTTTAACATTCAGCATCATTTCTGCCGCTCTGACCTTAAAGGAGTGTTTGCGAGAGCGACGCCAGTCCAACTAAACACCATCTGTCACCCCACACACACACACACACACACACACCCTGCCCTACTTCCAGTCATCCTGACAGCTTCAACCAGGACAACACCGACATGAGTTATACCTGTCTGTCTGTCACTGGCAGTAAATGACTCCATGAAGACACCGTGGGGAGTAGAACAGAGTCAGACGGACAGAAAGCGCAGTCGAACTACACGAAAGCAGCATTCTTTCGGCCTTTAACTCCACTTCATACGTACAGCAGCGTATTAAAAATGGAGATGAATTAATAAATGCATCAGATGGATACAGAAACTGGAAACCGTGTGATCCGCCCACATCCTGACGCATCTCATGTGATCGTTTCAGTTCGCCGCTGTCCGCTTCAACAACAGCTACACGCGTAAAATATACAACATTTGCTGTGTGAAATAGCACCCGCGCTCTTTTACCTGAGGGTTTAGCTTAGATTTTGCAACAGGGTGTTGATTTTTTATGACGTTAGCGAAAGGTGGTCTTTGATTTCAGGCCGCCCCCTATAAAACAATAATGTATGTCAATAATATTTTCTGCTTTGTTAGTTCTCGTGATATCCTACCAAACAAATAAATAAATAAATAAAAACTGCCAAACTGTACAGCTGAATTACACTTTCACAGCTTCAGGAAACTCAGCACGCACTCTCTCCTCCCTGCAGGCGATCATTAGCATTGTAAATGTAAGTGGCCACCCAGCAGAGCGCGCGAGCTGCTGCTGACATGAAGACCAGGAGAGAGACACCAGGGGAACAGGAAGTACACAGCAGGATGATGTCACAGCGGCGGACACAAGAAGCCACCCCCCCCCCATCAGACTCCTCATGTGGACAAATCGATGGTGGCGTTTGCTCAAAGCGCTGCGGAGTTTACTCAGAGTCTGACTGATCAATCCTGCCGTTTACTGAAGAGATTCAATATTCAGACTGACAGCACAGTGATTATTGGAGGGGACGGGTAATGAGGAGGACGAGGAAGAAGAAGAAAATAATTAATAGGTAGAGGACAGGTATCGATTCTAAAACGAGACGACAGCCGTAAATGCATCTTGGCATTTCTAATGATGCAGTTGGCCTTGGGACCAATCAGCAGCAAGCGCAGCCGCAGCGCCGCCACTTTTAAAATAAAGTCATGAACTCCCTTTATGACGAATTAGCATAGCTGCTGTTTGTCTCCATCATTTTCCTGCTCGCCAAAGGCTGTGCAGTCGAAGTAACGAGCGAGCCGAACGCAGGACAGTTGAGGTCAAACGGGTGGGGGGAAAAAAATTAAATAACGCACGCCACTCTTGACAGAAGCGACACTGAGGCTGCGTCCCACAACAGATCGACAACAGCGGTCTCGTCCTGTTAGTCCTTTGGGCTTCAGGATCCCACAATGCACTGCATGTTGGTCACCTGTTAAGCGGCATGTCCCCATCGACCCATAAAGGTAATTTATTTCTAAGTCTAACAAATGATCAGTGATCGTAGCCTGATGATCGGACGAGACCGCCGCTGTGCTCATTATTCATCGTGTTCCCGTATGTAGTATTTTGCTCTCATCAATCAGTGGCGAGTGACGTTTCAGTCCCGAGAACGTCACGCCCAGTCGATAGGAGCTGTGCTAACCGTTGCTTGAGGCAGTTAACTTAATGTGTTTGTGTCACTTTAGTTATACGACAACCTGCTTTTAGCCATTTTCGTTGCAATTTTCTGTAACAGATTTCCAAAACGTGTAGTCTTCTTAACACAGCACCCTCTGGAGACACTAGAGGTGTTATACCCCCCCGCCAACACCTGGAAACTTTGGTGGAGTTCCCCTTTAATCTCGCCGCCGAAGCTCAGGATTGGCTCGGCTGTTTGTGAAACAGATGCCACAGATCTTTCATCGCGTACAAGAGCTGCAGGAACAGTTGCATGTTGCTACAGCACTTTAAATGTTATCAAAGAACATGTTGTATAAAAAATGCATGGCTGCCAGCGAGAGATCAAACCAGAACATAAGCCAGCAGGGATTTTGTTTTTTTTTTACATTTCTGATTTCTTTCTAAAAAGAAAAAAATTAAATAAAAGGAAACCTCTCTGCTTCAACTCAACAACATCACACCTCAACGAGAGCCTGAGGGGGTCAAAGGTCGCAGCACCCGGACAAAAGACGAGCAAACATTCCTGAGACCCTGAGAGCGACGACGATGAAGGAGGAGGGGAAGAGGAGCTGAGGACAGAGAGTGTGTGTGTGTGTGTGTGTGTGTGTGTGTGTGTGTGTGTGTGTGTGTGTGCAGCCCTGAAACCAGAGCTCATTTAAAGTTAATCAGGCACGCTGCTAACTCCTAACTTATTTCAATCTGCTGTTCTTCCTCCTCTTTCGGCTTCCTCTCTTCACGGAGAGCAGACCGACGGATGTGACAGCCGGCTTCAATCCAACCAAAAAAAAAATAAATCCACCAAAACACCGGTCAACTGGAACCTGATATACTTCAGGGTTTTTCCAAATGAACTGCAGCGCCAAACAAAAGAGATAGCACATTTTAAAAGCCCCTCTGACAGCTCATAACTAAATGTAACCAGAATAGTTATAGAAACCAAGCCAGGTCCCCATCGCGGAGACCCCGATTCAAACCTCACGATGTCAGTCGAAGCGTCACAACACAGTGCGTGTTGTTGACGCGTCATTGTACACTGTAAAGTTTCACAAACGGGGCGTCAGCTAACAAAGACAGAGTGCAAGGCTTTATTCACCTCGAGAAATCATGAAAATGCACAGTGTTGCCGTTGTTTCCAGCATTGCCTCCCATTTTCTCAAGTTTGTCTGCCAAATAACAACAAGGAGGCCAAACCAACCTCCAGAGGTCAAAGGTCAAACCGGGGGTGTCTTCCTCTAACCTCTCCGTCGGGGAGGGCAGAGATCAAGCAGCAGCTCAGGTGCAACTCAGGTGTTAAAAGCCATCAGTAGATCGAGCAGCACATCAGGCTGCGGATGATTACTGAAAATAATGAGACGATTACACTCTGTACAACTCACCATTAATGCACTAATGTCAACACACACACACACTCGCCTGAGCCGCAGTAGAGGTAGTTAAGTGTTTCTCTGAGGCGTTTAGGGACTTTGTGCCTCTTCCAGCTGTCAGAACCAAAACTGAGTGATGGACGATGATTGGCTGTGGCTGCCAAGTGTGCACACACACACACACGCACACACGCTTTCCTGAAGCTGCTGGTGAAATATTCAGCGTTGCGCTCACTAAAGGCAGCTCATCTGCCTCAAGACATTTACACCTCATTTTGCCAATTTAGTGTGGCATCCCTCCTCCAGCCCGACACACACACACACACACACACACACACACATACACACATACACACACACACACACAGCAAAGCAAAGCTAGTTAATTCCAGCCTCAGTATACTTTCCCCGTGCTAAACCCACTCAGTAGTTCTCCAAGGCACAACTCATACCAAAGCTAATTGCTACGCTAAAATACACACACACAGTCTCATGCAAGTTTTTATGTGTATTGATGCTGTGTGAAGCCGCAGCACAGCCAGTTACCTTAAGTGCATTCAAGTCAGCAGCAAGCAGACACACCATGTTTGCACCTCTCTTAATGCTAACAGCTGACCCCTTAACCATCCTTCTAACCTGCCAGCTATCCTGCTATTGAGCCAGCTAGCCTGCTAACTAGTGTGCTGCTCACTGTAGTAGGGACAAGTTGTTAACAACTAGCTAGCTGAATCACTGAAAGGATAACTAACATGCTAACCTGCTCACTAACCTGCTTACAAGCCAGCTAACCTGCTAGACAACTAACTAGCCTGCTTACTAAACAACCAACAAACCAGCTAAAGTTAGATAACTAACCAGATACCTAAACAACTCTAACGAGCAGAGACACTGTGTTCCCACCCAGCTTAACCACTAAAAGGCTGGCTAACCTACTGAATGACCCCTTTAAAAAGCAACTTGACTGCTAACTAACAAGCTAACACGCTAGATAACCAATGAACCTGTCCACTAACGTTAATCTGCCAACCTGCTAATTAACATGATACCAAGCCAGCTAATCTTCTCGCCAACTAAGTAACCTCCTAACTAACCAACCACCTCACCTGCTAACCAACCAGCTGTAACTAACATGCTAAAGGAAGCCAGCTAACATTATAATTAAAAATCAAGTAACCAACAAAACTAACCTCCGAGCTAACCAACTCACCTGCTAACCAGCTACCTGTAACTAACATGCTAACCAGCTACCTCACCTGCTAACCAGCTACCTGTATCTAACATGCTAACCAACCACTTCACCTGCTAACCAACTACCTGTAACTAACATGCTAACCAGCTTCCTGTAACTCACATTCTAACCAACCACTTCACCTGCTAACCAACTACCTGTAACTAACATGCTAACCAGCTACCTGTAACTAACATGCTAACAACCACCTCACCTGCTAACCAGCTACCTGTAACTAACATGCTAACCAACCAACTCACCTGCTAAACAGCTACCTGTAACTAACATGCTAACCAGCTACCTGTAACTAACATGCTAACCAACCACCTCACTTGCCAGCTAGCCTTCTAATAGACAAAATCGGTAACCAACCCAATCCCCTGACTCCCAACCAAATACCGTGCTAACTGACAAGCTAACAAGCTACCCAACTTGCTAACCAACAAACTAAACTGTTAACTGACGGGAGCAGGACGCATGGTGAGCATTTACTCACCTCCACAGCAGTGACAGCTTTGTTGCCCTAACAGGCTAAAATCCTGTTAGCATGCAGTCGACAACGTTCATCACCGCCCATAAAAAACTAAATGTTGGACGGAACAAACAAAACATTCTGCTTAAAGAAAAGCTCTGTAACCAGTCAAAAGGGACCAAATTAAAAAGGGAAACTGGGAACATTAGGAGAGTGCCTTCTGGCAAAAGCATCCGGTTGAAGTGAGCCACCATTTTAGCACCCGCCTCCTGCTGTTTTATGGAGCAGATCCTAGCTCTCTGATTGGCCAGCTTGACCAGGGAAGTACAAACATTAGCCAATGGGTGAGCAAGACTCAGCATCAGCTTTATCGCCGAGTAGGTTTTACACTTTGGTGGTTTTGGTGCACAACAATAAACCTAATAGAAATATAAAGCAAGTGTAAAGAAACATAAGCAAGCACTGCAGGTCAAGGGTCGTAACTGTAAAGGTGACAATAAGGTATTAAAGAATATTAAACCAAAATATCATGAGAAAATAATAGAGTATGTACAATATGACGACATGGTATTTAAATGACAGCATGTGCGATGTGCAACATATTTCCAGTTTTTTTTAGAAGCCTTTTTTTTGTTATTTTACCAGTTCGATTGTTTTACTCTGTTGTCCCCTATTTTTGTTTGTGTTACTGTTTGTTTTCTACTTTTAACATATTTTATTTCATGAGATACTTTTCTAACGTCATGCCTTCTTGTCTCCTTTATTTTTAAAATTTCTTTTGCACATTAGAGCCTACTCTTTGTCTGTTTGACTCCGTTGTGCTGTGTAGATTAGAATTATTACATGGTATTATTATAATTCTGACTGGACCACCACATGCCTGATGATTAAAGGGGCACTCGTGGCGTTCAGTGCATTGATCATGGGGAGCAGTAGACGGCCTGTAAAATACCATTGTGTAATTTACTGTTGCATAAACTGGAACATGGAGTTTGATAGATGTGGGAGTTTAGAGGGCAACAGATGCTCTTGTGCATTATGGGAAATGTAGGATCCAGTCCTTTAGGAAGTTTGACTACGACCATATAGGCCTACTAGGGAAATACAGTCAAGATCTCTGGGCCTCTGCTGATTTTATTTTAACCACAGGTGGAGTATCCTTGTACAATTCAAGCAGTTTCTAAATATATTTTGAGAAAATCCATTAAGATATAGAATAGAAATCTGCATCTCTGTCTCTCCACACATCAATTCCCCTCAAATCTGTCCAAAGGCAAGCTGCTATGATTGTTCAATTCCTTCCAGCTACATTCGGACATGAGTATTATTATTATTAGTATAGCGACACAGGTGTATTCACCCGTCAAAGTGTTGTTGTGTTCTATCTGTGCTTCGTGCTGCCTGTCAAAAACTGCATGATTTCTGTATCCTATAGGGCTGCATCTAATGATCATTTTCATTTTTGCTCTTAGTTTCCTGATTATTTGTTGGTGATTATTTAGTCTTCCCACAACACAAGATGGTGTCTTCAGATTGTTGGACTTGTCCGACCAAACAGGCCAAAACCCAAAGATATTCAGTTCATAATGATGTAAAACAGCAAAACAGCAAACTGTCATATTAAAGAGGCTGGAACAAACGGATATTTGGCCTTTTCTTCTCAGTAAATTACTTAAAATCTGTTGCATTGGCAGAGAAAACAACCCAAACAGTATTTGGGGATTTCAGGCAGACAAATGAACACAGTGTGAAGATCAGCGGTCGGTCCACGCGGCAGATCAGTCTGACCAAACTACCCAGCAGCCCCTGCAGCGGCACGCTGACTCTCCATGTGTTTATTTATTAGTTTGCCGGCATCGCCCCATCGGCTGCTCGGCCACGCGCAACATCCCATAAGGAGCCGCCGGTCGGACCGACGCCATGATGGAGGACGTGGGAAAGAGATGGGTCCGGAGAGGGAATAGGACAGGGACTTTACCTGTGACACACACACACACACACACACACACACACATGCACACGGTTGCCATGGAGACACTTCACAGCATGACCTCAGGCTGCATGCAAAGCGTAATGCAAACACTGCATTCACATCCCTGCCTGCCCGAACACGTCTCAGCTCACCAAAGAAAGGTTTCTGGGCCCCCTTCCCTGTCACCGTTGCCATGACGACACTCACAGGCGACCGTGACAGACAGTTTGAGTGGCGTTTGAGGTTTCCAGCTTTGCTTCCAGGTGTGTCACCAGTCCATTATCTCTCTGTTGTCGCCGGTCGTCTCTCCCCACCTCTCCGGTGCCTCTCTCCATCACTCTATCTGTTTTCAGTGGAATCACGGGAGCGGCAGGGTCAACAAAGAGCCACAAGCACACACACACACACACACACACGCACGCACAGTGGACTTAGGAAACTCCCAAATCTCATTAACAAACTTTCAAATCGGTTGGTTGCGGATTAAAAATGGATCAAGATCCAGCAGCTTTTCTCCTCTGATAATATAGGAAGCAGATTTTATTCCGATTTTGGTCTTTTGAGGTGAAGTAAAGGTCCAATCCCACAAGTTTTCTTTTTTTTTTTAAATGCACCAGGGACGTTTAAAATTATTATTTAACCAGCAGAAGAACTTTTATTTCGTACAAAAACTGACTGATTTTCATTTTTCACTATATAAACCAGCTAATGGCACTTTTTACTTAACCCAGGCATGGTGCTTTCATTTTAGACATAAAAAACGGATTATTTTCATTAGCGGTTAACGAGCTCTTTCGTTTTGTCTATGAAATTTGAAAAAAGCCCATCACAATTTCCCAAAAACCAATTTGACATATATAAAGGTGCAGTCTGTAACATTTAGGATGAGCTATTGGCAGAACAAACCGCTAGTTGGCACGAAATCCTACGCAGTGGACCTTTAAATGTGTTATTTTATCCGACCGACAGTCCATCAGTTTCTTATCATATAGGACAAACACAAGCATCAAATAGTCACTTTTATAAGAAGCTGGAACCAGTGGAACGTTGTCATTTTTTACTTGAAAAATGACTGAAACAATGAATCGATTATCAATACAGTTGTAGATGAATCCATCAATTGTTCCTGACCTTTTTTGAAATGACAGTGAATCCCATGAAAGGACCAAGACCACGTGTCCTGTCTGTGGCTCTCAGCGCCGAGCCCATTGGTTCCTACTGAAGTCGTCAATCTGTAAAAACGCCTCACAAATATATAGTTTAATTTAAAAAAGGTTCTGTAATTTCCCAAAACAGCTGCTTACTGTAGCCTTTGGCAAAACGTATGAATACACTATATGGCCAAAAGTATGTAGACAGCCCTGTCTACGTACTGTACTGAAACCAGAGGAGTGGAGGCTGTTATAGCAGCACATTAACACCCCGAAATATCACATATAGCTGCAATGATTGGGTGACCACATACTTTTGGCCATTTACGTTTAAAATGTGTTTCCAGCTTTTTGCAAACCAGCACATCATTTAATAATGTTGTTGTCTCCCAGAAAATATCTTCCTGTTTATTTACTGTAACACTATAAATCATTATTGATTATTTCACATATTGATGATGTTGTTTGCTGGTGTTTTCAGTTGTCGGAGTTGTCAGAGTGTGTCAGCGGTGATAAACTGTCTGCCGGCTTTTTTTGGGGGGATGAACATTAAGAAGCGGCTCTGCTCGTCTGGTTTCTGACAGTAGCTGAAGAGGGAACATGAGCGCTGCTGTCCGACAAACACTGACGCAGAACAGATTTGTTATTTTCCCGTTTCCGAGCTTCTGCAGCAGCTTTAACAGGATTCACACAAACCTTCAGGGAAATGCTCAGCTCCCGTCCAAAAAAAAAAAAAACAAGACACAAGCAAAAGAAAAAGCAAAGACAAAGTCACAGAAGTGGAGCTGTGTGTTAACATCTGACCTCAATCCTAATTTAACCTCCAGAGATTAGGACGGGCCACTAATCCAGACAGGGGCAGAGAGGGTCCTGGTTTCTGGTGTATTAATGTATTTTTGTCTTTTTTATTAAAATGTATTGTTTTCAATTCTGAAAACGCTCTCGTTTCTGCCGGGAAAAAAGCGATTGAAGGGAAATTAAAGTAAAGGAAAGATGAAAGGAAAGATGGCGAGCTGAGGTCAGCCAGAGGATTAGAGAGGGAGAGAAACAGCTGTTCGTTGCACGCACACACACACACACACACACACACACACACACACACACACACTGAGAGCATGCTAACACACTGAAGTGCTGCATTTGAGGACCTGACTGAAGCCCCCTTAAATGTTTGAATAAAAAACGGCCCTACGAACTGAACCCCCCGATCCCTCACTCGCCGATACATGAAATATTAAGAAATGGAAAACACTGACAATGATCCAGACACATGTGAAGGGCGGGAGAGCGTATCCATGTCCAAGGGTGTGACAAGTATTCAGATCCTTTACTTAAGTTAAAGCCCTGATACCAAAAGAGTCCTGCGTTGAAAACCTTAATAAGTATTATTATAAATTCACTGAAAGTGTCAAAG
This sequence comes from Coreoperca whiteheadi, assembly GCA_011952105.1. NCBI lineage: Eukaryota > Metazoa > Chordata > Actinopteri > Centrarchiformes > Sinipercidae > Coreoperca > Coreoperca whiteheadi. Next base: position 28,665,775 of record CM022490.1, on the reverse strand, counting down.
TAAAAGTCCTCACTGTCAGTGTGTCCTGGTGTAATCTGATGTTTCTGGATTAATATCTCTGCTGCATTAATGTGGATGTTGCATTTTTACTGCTGCAGACGTTTAAGGTGGAGCTCGTTTTCACCGCTTTATATCCTGTCGGTACAGCAATGCATCATGGTCTAGAAGGAGCTCCGAGGAGCCGCTGAGCAAAACAACTGCGGGAGTTCTCCTCCTCCCTCTCTCCCCTTACAGAAGACTCCACAAAGTGCAGAGGAAGAAGAGGAGGAAGGAGGAAGTGAGCGCAGGGCGAGAGGACGAGGAATGCAGAGGAGGAGATAAAGGAAGATGGGTGATGAGAGGGGGAGATAAAGAGAGGGAGAGAGAAAGGGGGGAGGGAGGGAGGAGATGAGTGTTTCCCATCCAAACAGACACTTCAGGTGATACGGAGAGAAAACGCCTCGTAAAGAACGACAACATCTCTCTCCCTCGCTCTTATCTCCTCGCCACAGTCTGAGCGGAGGAAGGAGAGGTGATTCAAGGTGAAGAACGAGGCGGCCATATTAAATAAAAATGAGAGAGAGAGAGAGAGAGAGAGAGAGAGGCAGAGGGAAAGTGGGAGGAAGGGAAGGAAGAAAGTGGGTGAGGAGGAGTGAATAAAGGACAGGCAGAGGAGGAGAGAGAAGAAGGAAGATGAAAAGGAGGAAAGAATGGGAGAAAGTGGATGCGAACAAAAAAAAAGAAGGAAATGAAAGAGAAGGAAAAAGGGAACGTGAGAGGAGGAAGAGGAAAGGACATGGAAAGATGAGGAAAAGAATAGGAAGGGAGAGGAAGGAGAAAGGAAAGCAAAAAAAGAAGGAAGGAGGAGTTAGGAAGGGGATGAAAAGGCAGGTATAAGAAGGAGAGAAGGGAGAGGAAGGGAAGGAAAAGAGAGGAGTGAGGAGAAGAACGAGGAGAATTAAGAAAAAAAGGGAAAAGAAATGAGAAAGGTCAGCAAAAAAGGAAGGAAGCAAGGATGGAGGGAAAAAGGAGGCGACGGAAGAGAAAAAGGAGGAAAAAACAGAAAGAAAGGAAGGAAACTGGAGGAAGGGAAGGATTAAAGTGGGCAACGAGAAGAGAAAGAAGATGGGAAGAAGGAAGTGGGGAAGGAAGAAAGGATGGATGGAAGGAAATATGGAAGCCCTTTGGCTCTACAAAACCTCCCTGAGCTCAGCAGACCGCTGCGTCATTTTCTGCCTCAGCGCTGAAGCAGTTAACCAACACACACACACACACACACACACACACACACACACACACACACACACACTTCTGCCAGTCATAAAATCCCTGGACCCTGCAGGGCAGAGCGTGACGAGGGCAGAGGGCGTCCCAGTGTGTGTGCGTGCGTGCGTGCGTGCGTGCGTGCGTGTCGGTGTGTCGGCGAGACAGAGACATATAAAGTAGCACAAAGGTTAAAAAAAAAAAAAAAAACTCTTTACGGTTGGAGTCTGCAGAGTGTGAAAATGGCTGCCCGGCTGAGAGCAAAGGAGAGGGATGATGAAGACTAAGTCGGGGGATGAAGATTAACCTGATGAAGCTGATGAAAACCACGCAAGCCCGAAACCACGCATTACAAATGAACTGCCATCGCTGGTGGAAATGATGAAGTTTTGAATAAACGATCTCAGCTCAAGGTCCACTTACTAGCCTTTTCTGGAGCTTTCAATCGTCCCTCGCTGTCTTCATCAGCGGATGGGTTTTGCTCAGTTGAAGGATGAAGATGAGAATGACTGAACGCCCGATTAAGA
>CM022490.1:28599006-28659006 GCA_011952105.1 Coreoperca whiteheadi | reverse complement strand
CTGAAGTCGTCATTCTGTAAAAACGCCTCACAAATATATAGTTTAATTTTCTGAAAAAAAGGCTCAGTAATTTCCCAAAACAGCTGCTTACTTTTGGCAAAAGATATTAATACACTAGATTAATACGCTAGATGTCACTAAATCCTAAACACTGGACCTTAAAAAAAACAACCTTTAACTGGATCATCATGCTAGCAGCTCTGTGAGGCGGAGCTTTGGGCTAAATGCTAATGAAGGCATGCTAACATGCTCATAATGACAATGCTAACAAGCTGATGTTTGGCAGGTATAATGTTCGCCATGCTCTCCAACTTAGTTTAGCGTGTTAGCATGCTAACATTTGCTAATTAGCAATTAAATAGCATTTTCAAGTGCTACAGCCGACGAGCTAACCCGCAAACTGAAGCTAGCAGTTCACTTTTCCCTGCTGGATATTTGTTTGGCAGTTTGTCCAGGCACAACACAAGCGGTGTGTCCATGTTTGTGGATAAGGTGGAGACCAGGAAAGCTAATGTGGCTCTTCTGTCACACTGTAACGACAGAACAGGGATGCAAATACAGTTTCAAATGACAGCAGCTTTCTGATCGGTTGGTGCAGATATTCTCGCAGCCAAAAAATATAAAAATGCTTTTAAAATAACTTTCTGCCTTTGGAGAGCACAGTACATGTCTCTTATGTAATTTGTCATAACATAGCCATGTAGTATGGAACAAGTATCAAGATAATTCAGATTTTCATGTTCACGCGATCATGTCCTTTTTCCTGTTTCCATGCTCATTCATGCAGAAATCTGAAGGAATAATGGAAACAATGGTGGTGGGTTTACTGGTTTACAGGTGAACTTTGAAATACACACTGCTGTTATTAAATTGGAGGAGGTGAAGCTGCTGCAGCACCTGTAAGTCATGTGGCGGAGCGTGCTCAGTGAAGACACGGTACTCTTTCAGCAGAGTTTAAAGCCACTCGGTCAGGTACAATTGGGAGTAAATGTCTTTTAGAACAATCTAACTGAATTAAAATTGAGGTGTTTTTATTTCGACTGAGCTCTGATTTTGCAGCTTCGGCTGGACGCGCGAAGAGGCTCTACCTGTCTGACACGCCCGGCCTGTTGGCAAATACACACACACACACACACACACACACACACACACACACAGGGCCGAGAGGATTATGTTGTGCTGAGTGATGTCCGTGTTCAGGAATGTGTGTGCTTTAGGAAACATAATGTGGGTCTTGTGTGTGTGTGTGTGTGTGTGTGTGTGTGTTTGTGTGTTACAAAGGCCCCTTTGTGACCAGGTACCCCCCCACCCCCTCTTCGAGATACTGAGAGATGTACCTCCATCTCTCCATCGTACCTGTTCTAACCTGTGAAAAAAGACCTGACCGAGGATAAAGTACTACAGTGCTGCTACTTCAACTACTATCAAATTGCTACAACTGCTGTTTATTTATTCATTCATTACACTTTGTGGTCTGGCAACAGCTGTCTAGTTGGCAAATTACAACAGAATTCAAAGACTAGACAAAACAAACACTAAGTACTTAAATGTAATATCATCCCAACTCGACAACGTCGTCCAAATCAGGATGTAAAAGTGTCTTTTGCGCATTCCTCTGCGTCGCAAAAAAAGCCTTGTCAATTAAGCAGATCAGGAGGATTTTTTTTTTTATATGACAAGACAACATGAAGTCTTTGGGAAAAGGAGACATGCGAAGGTGGGAAAAGAGAATGAAAATGGCAAAAAAGAAGGATACCTGTCTCCAGAACAGGCACGATCTGCTGCTGATGTCTTCTGCCTTAGTACATAATCATTTTGAAGCAATTACCAGAAAAGTTCCTTTTAATTTCTCTCTTTATCTTAAGTCTAGTCACTAAAAGGGTTTTTTGGAAACCTCCAGGGTTTGTACCTCACACCTTCCTCTCAGCTGTGTCTCACTGATGACAGACACTCTGTCCCTGTCTGGCTACATTTTTAGCCGCTGAAGTGAAATTACTACAATTTTCTGGGGAGAAAACGCTTCAAGCTGCTCGGCTAATGGTCACCATTACAGTTTCGTTTTCTGACAGCGAGCCGGACAGCAGAGAAACAGGAAGTCCTCTGTCCGTCAAACTGCAGGAGCACCTGTTTTTGATTGAAAACGCCTGTTTCAAATCAGTAATCATTTAATGGAGTGTAACTGTAGCCAAGCAAACAGATTATGAGTGTTTAAAGTGAACATTATCAGGTCTCTAGAAATGGAAAACGCCTTTTCGACGGTGTTATTGTCCTGCGTGTTTCTGGGTGTATTGTTTCACTGGATTTTTATAATTTCATCCAAGCTTTTGGCATGGATAAAAGTGAAATTTGAGGAAAGGAGGTTGATGGTCTGATAATTATTGTGGTTGCAAGAGGGTATTTTTCCACTTTGGCCCCATACCGTGAGGAGTAAAATTTCATTTTTAGGCTATAGACCAGTGGTTCCCAATCTGTTTGGCATGTGACCCCTTATCACAAGTTAGAAACATGACTTCTTAACAGTTCAACCAAAGATCGATTCTTCCTTCTCAGGTTGTGTCATCTGAAGGATTTGTTGCAGCCGGAGGAGGTAAAAGTATCCAGTATTTCACGAAAAAAAACAAAGCCAAGTTCAACTTTTGAGTGCTGGCTGAGTGCAACAGATCATGAATCCATCTCAGGAAAAATGCAGATTTGGATGAAGTGGTGGTTGCGAAAACAGGCCGCAGCCTCCTGTTCTCCTTCAGGCAGCTGATATTCGCCATGATATGAGAGCGGGACTGCAGGCGTAGCGATACACTGGTTTACAAACAAAGGAGGTCCGAGACAGACATCATTTTTCCACACTGTTGTAGGTGTTTACAGTTTTTTATCAAATGTTTCAAATGTGCTGTGGCTAAAAATGTCTTTGTCTCCTGTTTGTTGCAGCTCAGCCTGGAAAACCCATATTCATACCTCAATATCTCTATCGATGCCATGATATGTCTGAAAATCTGAACTTTAAACACTGTAAAAGGGTTTAAATGTCTAAAAAGCTCTTTAATAATGGGACTAACGCTGACTAACACTTTGACCTTTGATTGTTTACATGGAAATATGTAACTCAGACTGTTGCAATCCATGAAATCATAGTCGGTATGTGGGAGAGAGACACAAACACTCAGAGCTCAGAGCTTATATAAACTGAATGACAGGCAACACACACACACACACACACATTCTCTTCATCTCTCTTCATTCAAAGGGCAGAGCTTTCCATAGAAGGAGGGATTGTGTTGGATTGGATGGAGGGAGGGGGGGAGGTAGAGGGGGTCAGTACTATGAGTCAGCACACACACACACACACACACACACACAGGTCGTTGTGTTACCATAGAGACAGCCGAGCTGGTCAGCGTAAAAGCAGGAAGGACGCTGCCAGACTGTTAATGCGGAGTCCTGGCGGGGGGAGGAGTCAGCGAGGGGACCTCATTAACCTCTGACCCCGTCCCTCTTGGCTTCTAACAACTGTTTCCGAGTGATATTTGACCTTTGACCCCAGCGGGTTCTGCACCTGCTCGGTGGGGTTTTGATCTCATCTCTGCAGGTTCAAAGTCGAAGGTGTGTTTGTGTGTGAAGGCCGCATGCCAACAGGTAGGCAGCTATGAGCTTAACGTGACAGACAAAATGGATCACGTGTTCACGTGGGCTGTTATGAAGAGAAAATGCACTGTGTTTGGCCTCAAAGCAACTCTGATGAAGTCAAACTGCAATTTGAAATCCCCTCTTTGCTGGTTTAAGAGTTATATTTGACAATTTTCACACTCGTAAGCGGTCTGATCTCCTGACCACTGAGCAGCTCCAGCAGTCGGGCTTGATGGGCCCTGCTCAAGAGCACAGCAGTGGTGCCAATGACAGAGAGGCACTCCAGGGTTTCGAACCAGCGGCCATCTGTCCGTCACAACCCTGCTGCTCTAACCATTAGGACTCCACGGCCACAACAAGGTAAAGGTGCAACAGCATTTATTGGAAAACGGTACTGACCATTTTGAATGCAAATCTCTGAATAACAGCATGCACATTAAAATAATAAGTCTAAACATAAGATATAAACTGTGTATATATATATATATCATAAATTCAGTTTTTAATTGTTACTAGTCTGCTACCTCTGCTGCTGTTTGAAACCCTCCCTATATAGTTAACATATTCAGTATCTATATAGATACTCAAAGTTGTTATCCATTTATATATATATATACATACCTAAATAGTGTGTATCTTTGTTCTTACCTATATGTAAAAGCTGTATGTTTGTTAAGCTGTATGTCTATGCATATCTTCCTGTGCACTTGTTTTTGTCACAATATATAGAGCTACTAAAAACCAAATTCATTGTATGCCTTGACATACTTAATAAAGTTGGTCATGATGAAAAGGATTTTAAGATAAGCTGAACATAAAATATGTATTCTGTGCTGTAAACGTGCACCATGTACATTTTCTCTCCATGTGTGAGGGATGGAAATGAAAATGGAATACTGTACCTCTACCTGCCGCGTTCCCACTGTTCCCAGTTCCTGTTCGCAACCCCACCCACTTTGACCCAGTGAATGCACAGAGAGCGCCACTTGAACATTTAAGCAACATGTTTATTGAAGTAAAATCTCGCTTTTAGCTGTATAAAAACACAAGAAAAAAGAAAAATACTATACATGTATTTCCCCAGAGAAGAAGAGTACATGATGGAGCATGTGTGTGATGGAGTTGGTATGATGCCGTGTGACTTTAAATCCAACAAGACGCTGTGAAGTGTGGCGCCTGCGAGCTCAAGTGTTAACAGGCTAAATATTAACCCAGCAGGAGCAGTAGCAAGCTGCTAACACCAGCAGGATCTCTGCTAGACCAACCAAATACGGAAACACAGTCTGAACTTCAGCTCCATATAGTATACGATAGTGATGACAGTGAATATGCAGGTGTGTGTGTGAGTGAGTCTTTGGTACAGGTACTTAGATGGTTTGAACACAAGTCTTTAAAAAGCAGGGAGAACAATGAAATGCCCTTGTTAAGCACACACACACACACACGACACGCTACAATGTTGCAACATAAACAGCAGATGAAAAGGTACAAAACAAAACAAAATATTTGACATGTCGTTCACATATATGTACAGTCTGAACATCACTACGACACCTCAGTGTGATTGTCTCCATGGTTTTCACAGTGCACGTGACAGGGCATTTTCCTTTTCACTGCCGCAAGTCCATCAACGTGAAGCCACAAAACAGCTGATGTGGCGTGAAAGCTTGTCACCACCATCCACCCTCCTTCTTTGTACATTAAATAGAATAGAGCAAGGCACTCTGGGTAAAAGAAGGCGAAAGCGGCGCCTGGAAAATTACCTGCCATTAATCTGTGCAAACAATTGACTTTTAAACCTCGGTGATTGGGAACACGGCAAAATTAAAAGTCGTATTTCAGCTGACCTGACAGGAGGTGCAGAGGTTAAAAAATGGTTGTATTTAGTCTTAGTGTACCTTTTCCTTCATAGTGTAGTTGCTTTTTACAACCCTACCTCCTCCTTCTTATTCCCTTTCTTTCCTTCTTTCTTTCTTTACTGCTTGGCTCCCTGACCTAGCTGAAATTACCTTAAATTGGTCTGAACTGGATGGAAACACTCTAAAGTGCTGCTCAGCCAGGATAGTTCCAGGCCAAAGAAAGCCAAGAAACAATAAAAATGGGTGCCCCCCCCCCCAAAAAAAAAACTCAGGAATTCACAGTCACTCTTTGTCACACTTCAACAAGCTGATCCAGCCATAAAGAGCAGCTTTAAACCTCGAGTCAGCTCTCCAGAAAATAAAAAAAGGAAAGAAAAAGAAAAACACATTCAGACTTAATGAGGATGTCAGCGTGAACCTTTCATAGGCGCACAAAGAACTCCAGATTCCAAACACTTGTGAATAAAAAAAAAGAAACTCATAACCTCCTTCATTTAACCCAATGTGAAAAGGTGAAACTAAACACAAATAAAACAAAGGAAAAACATATAGAAGCTAAGGATAGACCCATATGGGATTTCCAATATCAACAGTGAACCAATTATTCAGGATTTACATCTCCGTCAATCATCTTCTTGTAAATAGCTTGTGCCGTAATATTTCAGAAACTCTCAATTAAATACTGTAAGAATTGAACATTTTAATGTTTGATTGTGGAACATGAACAACAAATAAAATCAAACCAAACATACAGTATAAAACGACCCTCCAGAATGTTCTGGATCAACAGAGTCCATTACGGGGGGTTACGGTCACCAAATATCAACGGCTAAATATTGGTAAGCCCATATTTGGTCTATCCCTTATGTAATCCTTCATGGTGTGAATATTGTGGTGTCCATGTTGAGGTGAAAACCAAAAACTGAACAGAACAGAAGTGTTGAACACAACCTAACCAAACCAAAAATAAAAAGGAAAACGGCCGTTTGGAAGTGGGTGCTGTGCAGGGAAATCAGTGCAGCTTTGGTGGAGGAATACTGTCTGTGCCAAATATGTCCCAGCGTGACTACCACACCCGGTTGGTCCAATAAATGTCCCTGTGGTACATTGCCGTGTTTGCGTAGTCGCCTACCTGTTTGCTGCTGTATTTGGGCGGGTTGGCCTTGTAGCTGTAATCCGAATATTGGTCGGAGCCTGTGGAGTTGTTGTCGCCCGTTCCCACGAAGGTGTTTGTGGCGGGGAGGTCCTGAACAGCCTGATGCTTCTTAGAGGCAGAGGGCGACTGTGGCTGCAGCTGGATGGAGGGTAGGGGGGAGTTGGAGCGGTAGTGGCGGCCCAGGTCAGGGCTTCCCGGCGGGTAGTTAAGGGGCAGGTGGATTCTGGGACTGTCGTTGACATTGTCATTGATAAGGTTGAACTTGAGGCCTTTCTGCAGGCTGGCCTCCTCGTCCTCCTCCAGTGGCTTGGCCGGTTTGGGAGCTTTTCCTTTTTTGCTCTTTTTCCCTTTGCCATTTTTGGGGCCCTGCTTGGGAGCATACAGGTCTTTACTCTCCTTCTTGCCGGCCTGGTAGCCGCTCTTTGTGTCCTTCTGCAGTCGGTGTCTGATGACCACCACTGCCACAATGACCAGAATCACACCAGCAATACCAGCGAGGCTGCCGTACAGGATGTTGCTGCGCTGAGCAAGGGCGTAGTTGGGATCTCCGGCAATATCCCTGTCCAGAGGGGTGTAGAGGCTGTGTCCCACCAGTGCCTCGATGAGTGAGACATTGGACCTGGTGTCGTTGACAAAGACGTGGACCAGGGCGGTGGTGTGGCGGGGAGGTTTGCCTTTATCACTGACCTTCACCACCAGGCGGTGCAGCCCATTGTGCTTGCCAGTGAATTCCTGCGCCAGTGTGATCTCCCCGCTGTTGGGAGAGATATGGAACAGGCCATACGGGTTGCCACCTGTGATGGCGTAAAACAGCTCAGCATTGGGTCCGGAGTCAATGTCCTCAGCCTCTACCACCTCCACACGGGTGTCTGGCGGGGTGACAGGTGACATGTATGTGTAAGAGGAATTAGCCGGTTTGGTGACATAGGGGGCATTATCATTCTCGTCAAGGACATTGATGGTCACACCCACATAGGAGGATCGAGGTGGGTCACCAGCATCCACGGCCTTCAGTCGGAAGGTGTAGGTGCTCTCCTTCTCACGGTCGAAGGAGATGCTGGACAGGATGGTTCCTGTGCCGTTCTGGATGACAAACTTGCCATTGTCCGGTTCCACAAACAGCCTCACTCGGGCGTTCTCACCCTTATCGGCATCAGTGACGGTCACTACGCCAACAGGATTGAGCGGAGCCATGTTCTCGATGACAGAGAAGCTGTAGCCGCTCAGCATAAACTTGGGGTCATTGTCATTGCGGTCCAGAACATTAATCACCACTGTAGCAGTGCCAGTTTTGCTAGGCACGCCCTTGTCTGCTGCTGCCACACGGAACTCATAACGATCCCTCTCTTCCCGATCCAGCAGGTTCTTCACACGAACCTCTCCAGTGTTGGAATCAATTTCAAAGAGCCTGGTGGCCGAGAGCTCGATAATGCTATAAGCCAGTTCTGCGTTGGTGCCGCTGTCTGCATCTGTTGCCGTGACATCCAGCACCATATCACCTGGCTGATTGCCCTCTGCAAAGTCAACCTCGAGCATCGCAGGGGAAAAGTTTGGCGTGTTGTCGTTCATGTCAGTGACCTGGACTTTTAGGGAGTTGGTGCTGGACAGAGCTGGGTTCCCAGAATCTACAGCAACAATTTCAATCCTGTAATCTTTAACACGCTCATAATCCAGCAGGGTAGTTGTCTGCAGGAAGTATTTCCTCTTCCGATCATTGGCTGACTCGCTTGCAGGTCGGAGCTGAAATGGGACGTCACCAGCAACCACGCATGTCACCACCGCATTTTCCCCCTCATCGCGGTCCGACACCTGGACCAATGCCACCGGCGTGCCAATGGGCATGTCCTCAGAGATGTTGGCCACGCCGTCCTGGTGTGTCACCAAGCCAATACCACGGATCTCGATGGCTGGTGCATTGTCATTCTGGTCCCTGACGGTGATGGTCACCAGGACTTTGGAGCTCTTAGAGTTGGGTCCACGATCTTTAGCAACCACAAAGAATTTGAGGAAGTTCTCCTCCTCACGGTCCACCAAGCCCTTGACGTAGATGATGCCTGTAGAGCGGTCAATGCGCAGAAGCCTCTGGACAGTCTCCGACGCTTGATGGAGGCTGTAGTCAATCTCTCCGTTGGTGCCGGTGTCTGCGTCATTGGCTCTGACCTACAAGGGCAAAAAACAGTTTTACCTTTTCATGGCCAAACACTGTCCAACAAGAAACATTTCCTCAAAAAAGGTTGTGCTATAAGCTAATTTTATATTTCAATCTCTTGGCTGAAGCATCAAGTACAAATGATTCAATGGGTGAGAGTTCAGTGACTTGTTGAAAGACACTTTTGCTAGTTAAGCTCTGAAACCTCCCTACTAGATAACAAACTCTGCAACCACTAGAATTTTATTTAATTTGGTCGATTGTCAGAAACAAAATAATAAATTGAAACCCAGCCAGTAGGTCTAAAACACACTGTTTGTCTTTGGAGCCCCATGACTTGAACGTATCACTGCCACCACATCACTTTGAGTCTCTTCTAGTTTGTTTTTAGTGGGTGAACTACTCCAAACAGCGTTTAGAAGATGATTGGGTTCATCTAAGTAAACGTCAAAACAGAAGCAGGACTCAAATCTTCCAAGAGAGTGAAAAACTGAAAGTCTGTTTGGAGCTGCAGAAAATACAATGGCAAGAAGAAAATGAGACAATCATTTGGACGCTTGCCTTTCATAAACATGGCTTGCTCTGTTTTGATGACAGACAGGAAATTTTGAGTAGTGAACACCTTCAACTTCACAATAAAAGTCTGGACTTTGTTTTATTTTGATTGTTAACCAACCAATCAACCAACCAACCGTCTTTATATGTCAATCTTAGGCATCTAAACAACATAAGTGCTTGGATTAGAGCACAAAGTGACTCATTTAATGATTATTTTGATTCTTTGCATTACAAAGACTCACAACCATTTCTAATTCAACATTACAAAGCCCTTTGTGTTTTCCTGAGGTGGGAGGGGTTTTCTCCTGTGTGTGAAACATAACAGACGATCAAAGCTGAGTGCACACACCCACACAACAACATCTAACGGCCGTGCAGCGAGTCATTGGCATCTAATGGGCAGATGAGTGAATGTTAATGTTCCTCTCATTATCAGAAAAGCCCCGGATCCTCAGGGCCCATTAGGAGACAGGAGAGGACAGAACAACATCGGCCACGATCCGGCTTCATACGCCCAAACCCAAAGTAAATGGAGGTAATTAGTCAATTAGGAGGTGCGATCAGTCAGCAGAATATCACTTAGCATGTACTCGTTAGGACGCCTTTCTATCTACACATCTAATACTTTTTAATTGCGTTTATTCAATGCCACGGCTGCTGTTAAGAAATGTAGGTCGGTGCGTACTTTTAAATGAACTAGTTGTTGAACAGCTGATTTAAATGTCCCAGGTGCTGCTGGTTCAGCATTTTCTACAGTCTTCACGAAGGACTTACAGTAATGTAATTAGGGTTTTTAAATTTTAAGGCCATTATTCCTTTAAAGCAGAACTGAAGCTGAGCCAAGCTTGCACTCAGCAAAATAATCTCCATAAACCTTAGTCCTAAAAAATATTGGTTTCTTAAAAAAACAAGAAAACAAAATCTGCCAGTGGGGTAAGATTATTTGAGCCTATTTAAACAAACAGTAACACTCATGTTGTTTGGGCCAAGGACACAGGAATCTATTTCAAATTCTAGTGGAGATGTCAAAGTCGTCTGGGGGGGGGGGGGTTATGCTATGGACTACTTTTTGGCTGGGAGCAGTGATTTCAACAAACCAAAACTTGTCATTCTTACACTTCCGTTTTTGTATGAAATACACAAACACAAAGGAGAAATAATGTGTTCATTAGTGAGCTGTAGAGGTGTGCTGGCAGGTCGATTTAGTTGCCTCTGGACAGAGCCAGGCTAGCTGGTTCCCCATTTCCAGTCTATATGCTACGCTAAGCTAACCAGCTGCTGGCTGCAGTGAAATATTTACTGTACAGACATGAGGGTGGTATCAACCTTCTCAAAGTGTTTTAATTTAACTTAGTGTAAACATCAGAAAGCTTTAATGAAGAGCTGGAAGAACCTAATACAGAATATGTGACTATATCAGTGTGGGGGGAAAAAAATCTAAAATGAACATTTACGTGAATAATTAAGGAGGAAATCAGGGTTTAAAAGGTTAATACAGCCAACAGAATCTCTGAGGGATTTTCTTTTTAACACAGACTCTAGTTCATCCTGCCACATAATAAATATCTGGTTTCCTGCCTGCTCAGGATCACAGACTGTGACAGACCGTCACTGGCACGCCGGGGGTGACTGTGGAAGTCACTGATCCAAGTCAGAGAGGTTAAGGTTAAAAAAAGCATGAAAGTGAAATTATAATTTCTCCTGCCCATTGATTTCCTTTCCTCTGGTGTGGCTTTAAGCAGCAGACATCACCAAACAGCGGTGAATTATTGACAGCTTCTGAGAATTGTGTATTGAACAGTTGAGCTGCTGGAGCAAAGTGCTGCTGTGATGAGGCCAGAGCGCTGCTGGCTGCTCTCCAAGGCCGCTCTGTCCAGGCGTACAGCAAATATAAACACTCTTTATCTCCCGGTTAACAATTAACCAGCGAGACCTGCTGGTTTCTTACATGGGCGGACCGGATTCTCTGCACGTTGTAGCCATTTTGCAACAGTAAACCTCTGATTTCTCAAATGAAACCATCAGTTTCTAGACTGGTTACCTTCCGTCAAGGAGGCTACTACTTTCAGTTTATTCCTGGGGGAACGTGATGCAGAAAGATAATCCATTACATTACACTATAATTACACGGTAGTTCAGTGTGGACACTTCAAGTAATTTTGGGCTGCATCTTTTTAGTTGATTAATCAGCTGGTTGTCAAAGAAATATTTAATGTTGTTTATCATTTTTATTGGATATTTGGCTGTTAGTCATTAAGGAAAGTGACTCTGTCAGTAATCTCTTTGGTCTTTAATAAGCGCTTGATTTGAAGAGGTCCTTCATCTGAAAAGGGACAATAACACTGGAGGAACAATGTGACAGATTTTTACAATCATCTAATTAATCAATCAAAGAAATATTATGATTATTAGTCGATGAAAACATAATTTCTCAATCAGCTTCTTACTGACTGATACGTGAACACACTACTGCCCCAAATCTTCAGAAGTTAGAACTGTTTTGGTTATTTCACATGAGAGATTTCTGTGTTTTTCTCTGCTTTTCCTGCTGGTTTGTCCGGTAGCTCAGTGAGGAAAAAGATGATGTCTCGTACTTCTTCAGTGCACCAATCAGGCGCAAAAGCAAACTTTGAATGAAAATGTGATGGCAGCTGTGGGGTTGTTCGTCAATCAAATCTGATCAAACCACACCCACACCCCAGGTTGGCTGAGTTTTAAACTCTTAATAAATAATACATACGGTAGCCTATATATATATCATAAATATTGCATTTGAATAAAAGGTCTTTACTCAAGATGCATTTACTAATTTCTAATGGGGTTTTCAACTTTGATTGTTGCTTATTTGGTCAGGAATTAAAAATAATAAAATAAAATCAAGGTCCACCTACTAACTTTTATCATATACCATCCACTCCATCTGCTTAGGAAGACCTTGAGATGCAGTTGAAAGCTCTGGAGAAAGCTAGAGCTTAGATTTATTTAAGTTAAATATTCACGACTAAATGAGCAAAAATCAAAGTTCAAAGCTCCAGAAAAAGCAATTAGCTGGACCTTGAGTTAAGATTGTTTTTTTCTAAACCTACTGTTTCCAAGTTCATGAATGAACTTTCACGCTCATTAATATTCAATATTATAAATAATTAAACATTGATAAGATGGGTTTAAGAATATCTTTGGAGAAAGACGGACCTGACGATGTTCATTGTGACTTTTAATGAAATAAAATGACACCAATGGCTGCCAAAGGAAGAAAATAGGTAAGAATTTGCAAAACGCAGCGGTATGCTCCTTTAAAGAGCGAGTCAAAAGGGCGCGATATACTTGTCTGTGCTGCCATTGGACGATTTAAGCGGGTCAGGGTCGTCAGTCAGCGCTGTCCCGCTGCCTCTAAAGCATCACTCCTCAAACGCATGTTAAGTGAAATGAATTCTGCGGCTCTCGGAAATGCAATGAGCCACATCCAGAGCAATAATACCAATAAGCCCCGTGGATAATCTCATGACTGACTCAGATTAAGTCATGCACGGCTGGCTGGATGGCTGGCTGGTCGCGGCGCAGTCAGGGAGGGAAGGGAAGGCAGGGGGACGGTACAGCGAGGTGGGTTTGTCAGGATGTTCACTGAGCTAAACAGAACCTTCCTGCTCCGCCCGCTGACGGTGACATCGCGTGCCGCTGCCCCCGGTTGAGGGCTCAAAGGTGAAGTTGAATCAGTGGTTAATATGTGACTATGCTCGGCGATCCCACGCCCTGCTTCACCTCCACCGCACCATCTGTCTGTACGGATAATTGAGCAGCATATTATGTGCAGTCACTGCGGCGGGTTGTCCTGCAGCGCCCAGTGTTGTCACCCACGGGGCCAAAGGTTCCACTGCAATGTTTGGCGGACAAGAACAACTCTGGATGGACTCTGGACGAGCAGCAGCGACGCTCAGACAGATTTACGCTGAATTAAACTCACTTTCTTACTAGTTTAACTTAAGAGAAGAGGCACATTTGAAATGTGAAATGTTTGACAGTGAGGACAAACATTAGTCAGTAAGATGTTACTGAAACACAGCAGCATGTTGTCTTACAAGTGAAGATAGCCCAACCCCTTAAAGCAAATATATGTTGTATTTTACATCCTGGGTTTGATGTTAGTTGTTTTGGGTTTTTTTACTACCAAGTCTCACAACACAAGTACAGTTTAATCTAATTATCTGAACCACTGATCCGGAAGAGGAAACCATGCTGAACATAGCACTGAACTGTAACTGCATGCGAGCTACAATAATAACACACTTTAATGGCTTGACGGTGATTTAATATTAACAACATATGGTGAAAAATATCCCGTATGGGGATATAATGTTCTGTTACAATGTATAACAGTTCTCAGGTCTGTCACAACGTGAGATCTTGGGTATTTGAGAACATATATGTTTGTAATTATATTTATAATTGCAGTGCGCTTTTACATTTTTCCCCTCAATCTCACGTTGGGAGAAATTTAGCAGCAGCCTACAAGATGTTGTAGATGAAAAAACTGTTTTGCTATATTGGAGATCTGGAGAACTTGTGTAACAGTTTAAATGTCAGTGGTTCAGATTAGGGCTGCAACTAATGGTCATTTTCATTATTGATTAATCTACTGATTATTTTTCTGTTTAATCCATGAATAACTTAGTCTGTAAAATGTCGGATGATTGCCAGATTCAAGGGGATGTCTTCCAATGTCTTGTTTTGTCCAAAACCAAAGTCTGTTCAACTTAAAACGATATACAACAAAGAAAAAAACAGGAAATTTTGACATTTGAGAAGCTGAAAGTAGAGAGCGTTTGGCATATTGGCCTGATAAATTACTTAATGCTTTATCGGTGTATTATTATTAGTATTAGCTTCGTGTCTTCGCCGCTGTACGTACGGTCCGCGAGGCCGTTTGCAGGTGCGGTGTGTTCGTGTGTGCGCTCTGACCTGCAGCACAGAGTGGCCCAGCGGGCTGTTCTCTGGCAGTTCGGCCTCGTAGTGACTCCTCTCAAACTTGGGAGGGTTGTCGTTCTGGTCGGTGACGGTGACCCGCAGCAGAGCGCTGCTCGCCCTCGCCGGCTTCCCGCCATCCACCACCCGGATGTTCAGGTCGTACGAGTCCTTCTTCTCGCGGTCCAGGTTGCCCATGACGACCAGTTGAGGCAGCTTCTCGTCCGTGTCTACGGCGACCTGCAGGCTGAAGAGCTGGTCGGCGTCCGGCCCGGTGCTCAGCGAGTACTCGGCCACACCGTTGGCGCCGGAGTCCCTGTCGGCGGCCATGGGGATGGCGAAGAGCGCTCCGACATGCGTGTTCTCGGGGATGGACAGGGTGAGGATGGGCGAGGAGAACTGCGGCGTGTTGTCGTTGATGTCCAGCACCTCAATGCGGCCCTCAATCAGCCGCGGCCCCGAGCTGATGCCCTTCACCATGTCGGTGATCGACACCTCAAACTCCAGGAAGCATTTGTCGCCCTCAAACAGGTTGCGGCAGTCCCTCAGCATCTCACGGTCGATGGGGACCTCGGTGGTGTAGATGTCGCCGGTCTTGCCGTCCACCCGCAGGTACGGCGAGCCCACCTCCAGCTTGTAGAGGTGGCCAGTGTCAGGCAGGCCCTGGTCCGCCGCCAGGCTACCAATCAGGGTGTTGGGCGGCTGCTCCTCAGGAACGCGATACAGGATGTCGGTGGGCGCAGCGCCGCATGGGACTAGCAGGACGATCGCCAGCAACAGCAGAACCTCCCACCTTAGCGACGCCATGTCTGCGCCCGACAGCACCCCTCTGAAAGAGACAGAGAAAACAGATTAGCGAGACGCCGTCACTCATCCTCCGTACACCATACAGACAGCGCCAAATAACAGAAAGTTGACTTAGGACCCACAGAGCTGCTCCTGCCTCAGATTTATGTCAGCGCCGTTCAGGAACGGATGGTCGAATTCGTCTCCTTGGGCCACTAAACATGTCCCAAACAGTTATTTGCAAGACCTGAGGGTGACGAGGTTTCGGGCCCTGGTCTCACTGCCGGCTGCAGTGTGCAGAGAGCAGCCAAGCAGCACAGAATGATGACTTCCTCCTGCTGCCGGTCAACCGCTCTGACGGGAGGGCAAAGCGAGTGCTGCTGCAGGCGACACCAAAAATACTGACGCTGGGCAGCGAGAAGGAAGGAAGTCTCAGCAACTTAGACTTAAGTCTTTATAAAACATGTTTATGCTGATTAGAATAGAAAGACAGACGTATTTGTGAAGAGTACTGCGGAGGCCTGCACTCGTGGAACACCAAAGCCAAAATCAGCAATCAGCGTTTGCCTTTTAACATTAAACAGGTGTTACATCTGAACATGTCATTAGGCACTTAGATGTCAGTGTCACACTCACAATTAAATATGAAAAAAAGATATAGTAAAGGTGCCATCTGAGTGGACAGAGTTCAGAATGTGACGTCTGTCAAAAGGTGAACAAAGCCAGATGCAGAGCAGAGTTCGAATCACTGAATCCGTGGTCAGGATCGCTGAGTGAAATGCTAACCAAGTAGCTACCCCAGTAATTTAGTTTTATTTTGAAAATCTCCACCTCTTTCCTCTGCATTTCAGAACCCGAAAGAGACCGTTTGAATCCACAAAGTGTTTTTCACCAGGTGATTTGTAATAACAAGTTCTCCTTATCCAACTCGTCTTGACATTTGGCCAACAGACCTTGTTGAACCAGAATAAAAACTTAATTTTTGAGTTTGAATTTTTTACTGCCTATGTCTAAAGTTTGGATGTCGTCAAGTCATCTAAGTGTTTCCTCCTCTAAGAGATAATATGAGGGTATTATTGCATGAATCGCCTGCTGCCAAAGTGCTCCTGGTTCACCGTGAGTCAATCGGTTTGTAGTCAAATGTTTTAATATGCGCCACTAAGACACAACATCACCTGACATGTTAAGGCTTCAAGGCGTGTCCTGCCTCAGTACCTAGTTTAAGGTTTACATGGTAAATAAAATCCTGTATTTTGTTTTGGGTTTTTTTGCTGGGGAAGCTAGTACTGTTTTCCCCCGTTGCGTCTGGAAGCAAAATACTGTGTTTAGTCTAGTTTGCATTTAAATGATACTCTCTATGTCCCCATAGAGGGTCCACGTAACGTCCATTTTGTCATCTGCCCATGTCCTGAAGGGTCAACAGCTCAAAATGTATGATCGCGTGGACTGTACCCACAGACCATACATGCTTACAAACATGTGTGGACAAGTCAGTGTAGCACAGAATCGGGCGCACGTCCGTTTTGGAGTACATTCGGCCCTTTAACTTATATTTGGAGCTGACGAGATGCATACACAATGATCAGAGAGCAGGCATAACGGGGGGTCAGTATTGGCCTAATAGCTTTTTTTTTTTTTATTGCCCCCGAGCCTCTTTGAGAGTAAATCAGGCCACGACTGACTCATCAGACTAATGTGTGTGTGGCTGCTTTCTAGAAGCGAAGGGGGATCGTATCACGTTTCGTGCAACCACGTCGAAGAGGCTTTGCGCGATATCGATTAAAAATGGAGATAACTGAGTCCGTCTTCAGACAGACTCTCCTGGAAGACATTCATACTCTGAAGTAGTTGTGTGAGGGGGGAAAAAAAAAAAAAAAAAAAGAGAATGAGAATGTTCAAACCCTGGCTCCTCTCGCACCTCCGCATAGCTCAACCGATCACGGCGTAAAGTGGGCGTGAATGGCGGCTCGTCGGTTTGGGGAAGTCACAAAGCTATTCAACCATCCGACAAGCAGTGCTGACGGAGAATACTAGCCCCTTTAAGTTTCCCGCCGGAGGAACAGCCCACTACATGAGCATAATATTTAAAAATTTTACTTAAGATGTTAAATTAAACTATTCTTAACATTTAAGGTCTTGAATTTACAACAGAAAACATCATACATACACTCATACACTAGGATAACGCGGAAGGGTTTTTATTTTTCATTCAAATTGACATTTAAACGCTCTTAAGAAGTCTTCAATCTATCTGCCTAAACAGAAGACATGAACACAATATCTGGCCGATGCGAAGCCATGAATTCAGAGTTCGATGAGGAGACCTGACTCAAGGCTGAATGTTTCATTCACAAGCTGACTTTTCAGCTGATGTCTGGTTTTCATAATGTTATATTCGAGCCACACTCCTTTGGATATAAACTCTCTCCCGCCACGTCTCTTTCTTCCTTTCTTCTCTCCGTCGCTACACATTTTTTTTTTTCCTTTGGCAGTAATTCATCTCAGACACACGCTCTCTATTCGGTGCTGTAGGAGTTTTTCGGCTGCGGGTCGCCGAGGTTAATCTGAAGAGAGCTTTTCTTTTTTCGTTTTTTTTTTTTCTGCGCGCGTCCTTGATTTGGAGAGGAACACACACGCGCACACGCACACACACACACACACACACTAACAAGGGGCAGCATGGTGAGAAGGAAAGAGGAAGTCTCCTCCTCGTCATCCTCCGACCACTGCAACGCTGACAAGCAAAGTTTACTGTGTGTACTACTGAACAGTGTGTATGTATACAGTATACGTGTGTGTGTGTGTGTGTGTGTGTGTGCGCGTGTAGGAGTAAAGGCTTGTATTTCCTGAGCCTGTTAAATCTCCTACAGAGTGAGAGAGAAGTCAGCGGGCCTTGTACACGTTCATTCAGTGACACGAAATGAATCAACGGTCTGAACTCTTCCCGCGGCTTCTGTCGCTCACAAAACGAAAGGGACAATAAAGTCATTGTGACGCCAAGTGGCACTTCACGCATCAGAGCGCCCCCCCCCCCCCCGTTGGCCTACACGCAGAAAGAACACGGCGCATCGCGGCGATAAGAGGCCACGCGTCGCCACTAGACGTTGATCCGACGAGTGCGATCTCACGTTGTCTGTCCAAACCTCCTCAAATGTTAAATGTTTGCTGCACATGAATTCGGGATAAAGGGGGGGGGGCAAAGATCGGTCTAATCAAAGAATAAGTAAACAAGATGAATCTTCAGACGTGCGTTGCCAGCTTTCAGAATCTGACTTCTGAAACTGACGGTAAATAACGAGCTCTACTGCTGATCCTGAAAACTCCCTCTGTTATCCCTCAGGGGATTAGTACAACACAAAGTTGGCGCGGATTTTATAAGCTTTACTTATAGTTAGTTTTAATGGTTATGTTGTGCCCCTTTTAAACCGGTCTCCCATCATCTGTGGAATATATCTTTATGACGTTAACGTTTAAACTCACGGTTTTATTTTACAGGTGTCTTATATTTTGTAATTTGGTCAGCTAGGAAGCGAGCGCTGTAATTTTCTGGAAGAATAAATTGAAGGTCTTTACTTGGGTACGTGTCCATGGAAACGATTTGGTTTACATAATAGTCCATTAGAAAACCTTGAGGTAAACGCTACCGTGTCTTGAGCGTCACAAACGCCCCTGTGTTCTGAACTCTCCATCCTCTGAGGCGGCAAATGGTTGGATGCTAATTCCTGGGCCGCTGAAATAACACTAGTTCCTACCGGTGCGGCCATATAGCGTATACATATGGCCATACATATAAAAGTATGTGGACAGGGGTGTCTACAAGCCACCGAGCTACAGTCCTGAGCTCAACCCCCACCCGTTGGGACCATCTAGAATACCGACTGCGAGTCAAACGGTTCAATTTTGGCCGTGTGGCGCGCGTTTCCGACCAGGCCTGCGCTTTTAACTGGAACTGGACCCAAAAAGTCAATCACATATAACAGAGAGAAGCCGAAGATCCTGACGAGCGAGCAGCTGGGAGCAGCGAATGGTCGACGATGCGTGGCCGCTCGGCTCCCTGCTGTGACACACACACAAACCTAATTACCCCCGTACGAATGTGAATGAGTGTGTGTGCGAGTCGGTGGGGGGGGGGGGTCGGTTGGGGTAATCGCTGTGTTTGCAAGTGTGAAAATCCATGTGAATACCTCTGCGTGTGTGTGTGTGTGTGTGTGTGTGTTACAGTGTGTGTTTCTTTTCTCACATTTCTCTCCAGAGATGCCAAACACCCCAAACCGCCCGACCCCTGACCTGGCGGCGTTTCGCACGTCGCCGTGGAAACGGAGCTGAAAACAACGAAGTTCTCTGGCCGACGTCCAGTCTGCTAATGTGCCGCTGAACACAACAGTCCGTCAGCACTGAGCCGGCCAGTCAGATAAATATACTTGTGAGGAGATGTGACAAATATACAACTTCCGCACGAATAACGATGTTTTATGTAGTTCATTTTTAGCGATTGTGGCCACTTTCAAACCGATATATAACACATGCACACGTTATATATACTGCACTTTGATGGCTGTAACCTCTCAAAGGAATAGATATGTGACTTTTTTATTTGTCCGATGTTTGTATTTCCTTGTATATTAACATGAAGCCTGACGCCACTGCTTCGACCTCAAAGCAGAGGTTGTTTAACAGTGACCTCATGTTTTGCCTGCAGGTCAATATAAACCAGGAAGTCCACAGCATGAGGGAAGAAAGGAGGCTTTCAGGAGGATGTTGCCATGCAGGATGAAGCGACACGAAAGCAAACTGTGTCTGGTAAAACAGGATCAGACGTGATCACTAAACTGGATTCTAGCCATACCTCAGATAGGCGAGGTAGGTAAATATATGACAGCTGAACTTTGGTACAGATACCAAAACGTTTGTTGATACTTTACACTGAGGGATATAGGCCTAACCATGATTAACTACAAAAAGCACCTTTTCATTTAGCAGAGGAAGCGAAAGTTTTCAAATGTTAAATGCTGAGTAAAATCAAGCAGTCCAACCAAAACTTTGTCTAAAAAAACATACAGTTTCAAATTGGCAAAGTTAGAATTGAAATCAGGTTCTATCTGATGAGAAATAAAAGGTTAAATAAAAAAAAAAAGAGGACGAATCTGACAGGACATTTAATGCCAACTTTAAGTACGTGAGAGTTTCCTATTTCCAAAAACAAGTCCAAAACCCAGCCTGGTTAAACATCTATTTAAAGACATAATCATATTTTCTGTAAAAATCAAATAAAACTGTGCAAATTCACAACTTGTACAGCTACACCGTAACCTGACACCCGCTGCCGTTAGCTCCCAACTGACGCGTGAAATCTGGATTACGAGGCCTGTAATGTGGACTGTAACACATGGAGTCCTTAAAAAAAACAACCTCTTGGGTCATGAGAAGTTTGAGAGAGGGTCAAATGTCAGGAAAGTTACAAAACCAAAGAAAATAAATCAAAGTGCAGTGAATTCCCATGTTGACATGTGTTAAGTGTGTGTTTCTGTGTGTGTCATCTCCTCGGAGGGGGGGGGGGGGGTTCCGGGCGGACCCAGGGATCATCCAGTTTGTCCCTTTTCCCACAGTCTCAGACTCGCGAACCAACCAGTGTGTGTGTGCGTGTGTGTGTGTGTGTGTGTGCGTGTGTGTGCGTGTGCGTGCACACATGACGCAGAGCGGGTACGTTAGTGTGCAAAGAGGCCGAGTGTGTGTGTGTGCGTTTGTGTTACATTACAAAGACACTGGAGGGCCATGAGCACAGCAACATTTCCATGTGTAAGGAGCCAGGCAGCAACTGTGTGATGGTTTGACTCCCGCTCGGCCGGCCTGTCTGCTGCTGGAACGGGCGAGGGACAAAGACTCACAATGGAGGACATAGACGGAGAGAGAGAGAGAGGGTGTGTCCAGACGGCAGCACTCCTGTGTACATTACAAAGCAGCTCAATGGCCCTGTTACCTCCCACTGTGTGTGTGTGCGTGTGCGTGTGTGTGTGTGTGCGTGTGTGCTCTTGTTTTACTACATTCATGGGGCCCAAAAACAGGGAGCCCACTATACTTGTGGGGCCCGACTTCCTTTGTGGGGCCAAAATGCTGGACCCCACAAGTTTAAAGGGCTTTTTGAGGGTTAAGACTTTGTTTTAGGGTTAGAGTTAGAATTATGTTAGGGTTAGGGTAAGGGGCTAGGGAAAGCATTATGTCAATGACGGGTCCCTACGAAGATAGTGCCGCAAACCTGTGTGTGTGTGTGTGTTTATGTTTCACCCTTAAGTGCATTTTATAGCAAATGCATCAGCAGATTTTGGAGATCAAGACTTCTTGAGGCTTGAACTGATTAACCTTTGATCAATAATATTAAAATCATTTGGCCCCGTCTTTAAGTTCGTACTCAACATACTACCTCAGTATCTTAAGGAAAAGTACTGAAACGAACGTATGTATGTGGCACAAGAAGGCAAATTTACATGTTCTGGCCGGTAAAGATTATGCTTGGCCGGGGGATTTTTTTTTTGGCAATCCAAACAACCCATTGGTTGCGTTACTCAAGCCCCGCCCCCGGCTTTCTCATCACATTAAGGAAGTAATGGCACCGTTTCATTGGAACTTTAAAAAACCTAATCAGCATTTCTCTACATTCTCAAAAACAAAGATCTGTTTTCAGATGTTCTTAGTTTACAGAATCTGCAGCTCAATAACACTCTGATGTGACATGACTAATAATCTACAGCAGCTGATCAGACTGCAAGCGCCCATTATTGATTAGTTATACTGCCAATACACTAAACTTCATATTAGGGCTGCGTATCAGACCTCAATACTTTTTTGCTACCGAGCAAAACATGTCCAAAGTACCAAATATTGGCATCCAACTTATTCTTTGTTTAGATAGTTCCAGATTCCCATCAGAAATTGGCCACTTTTAGACAGTTTTCTTAAGACAAAGCTCTTGTTTGGCTGATTGGGTTTACACAACATTTAACATTTAAGAACTTAAATTCCTTAATGTAAGGTACTGAAAAAAAGTGCAGTAAAGTCAGGTAACAGATCTTTATCAGTATAAAAAATAAATGAAATCTGTTTAATGTGAACTTGTGTTTGTGGGACCGGAACCAAATGAAGTCATCTGCGTTACACGAAAGGTAGAATGATCCCTTGCATCATTTTTAATTGCAGTAATGTGTTCTATGATTACACGGGAACATTATCAGACAAATTACAAACCATTAAAGTATGACAACTATGCTCTCAAATCTGGCAACAAAAAGCTGGTGGCCAGTAGCCAAACTGGAAAGCAGCCCTGGAAGTTTCTGTCGGGCCTCACAGGTGTGTATTTTTATATCTCGGTGTGTGTGTGCGCGCGTGCAGGGTTGTGTATTTTATAGAAACTACAGTAACCTGAATGACCAGCGCTTCGTGTTCACACATACCAGAGCTGGCTTGAATTAAATATGACACACACACACACACACACACACACACACACACGTACGCACACAGAAAATCAAAAGATGCTTTGATGTTTTCAGATCTCAGAAGGACAGGATGTTCGTGGTCGGGGTGAGCTCTCTGGACAGTCCAGAGTGTGTGTGTGTGTGTGTGTGTGTGTGTGCGTGTGGTCCCCCCGCCCTGCAGCACAAAGGGGATTACTCTAATGACTCCATTCACTACCATTGTTTGATCCAGATTAGCACATACACACACACACACACACTCCCTATTCAGATGCAGCAGCCAACTGTTGCCAGAGCCTTTCTGCCTCCTGACACCACCTGTGTGTGTGTGTGTGTGTGTGTGTGTGTGTGCGTGTGTGTGTGTGTGTGTGCGTGTGCGTGCGTGTGTGTGTGTGTGTGTGTGTGTGCGGTTCGTGGATTTAAGGCCGGGGTTATGCTTTAGGCGCGTTGTCCAACCACGTCCAAAGGCAAAAGTGTTTCTACCTGTTTTGAGCGGCCGCACTCGAAGATGGGGTGAAAGCCCTGTCCTCACAGAAACAGATGAGACGCGATAATTGTACAAAAGCGGATAATGACGCACACCTTCAGACAGCTTCTGTCGCATTTAGTTGTAGACGTGAAGGGTGGCCTCGACACGCTCGGCCGGTTGCTGCGTAGAGTGGACATTATTATTAAGTTACAAAAGCTACCGATGTCTTTAAGCTTCCCGATATCAGGCCACGCTTTGACGCTGCTGCCGGCATTCAGAGCCAAACACCATGTGTGCAAAACGCCTGCGTGGGAGCGCCGGAATCATTAATGAAACCCAAGGACGGGAAAAGACTTCTGGATTTCGGGGACTCAGTTTCCCTTTTTGCATTAACAAGAACCAGAAGTCCTAAAACATGACTTTTTATTTCATTTTGTTGTTTTTGTTCATCGAGCGCGCACAAACTGTGACAAAGACAAAGATAATAGGTTGGTATCATGTGTAAAAACCACCAAATCTTTTCCAAAAAACTCACACGAGCACCAATGGGAAAAAAAATTGACATAAAATCAAAGCTGGTTATTTGTTGGACGTTGTGATAGGAGCGCCGATACGATACCCAAGTTTCTGTGAAGCCTTACTTTACGAAATAAAGACTTGTTTTGTTTTCTACAAATTCCCCTCTTTTCTCTTGACAAAAGAAGCCTTATTTCGCGTGTTAAATGTTTGCTTAACTCAAGCAGACATTGAGGAACTTAACTTATGTAAAAAAAAAAAAGTCTAAAATCGGCAACATTTTGATTGAAGTCTGGCATAAATAAACTGAGCAGACATTCAGTGACAGTTATTGTACACTGTGCTACGGACCCATTTCGGTACGCCGAAAAACATCTTGTGGTTTGATACGTAGCCCTAATACAGATAAGGCGGAAAAAAAGGCAAATGGCATTGAACTGGCCACAAATCCAACATTACATCACTAAGTAGCTGCAGTAACAGCCACATGAACTGCTCCCGGTCATAATAGACACGTTTCACAGCTGTAACGCACCTCCAGCCCTGCACACAGGCGGCAGGAGCTGTGTCATGTATCACGGTTCATGAATGCGCCCACACCTTGTGTAAATAGTCTGCACGCTATCAGGTGTTGAAAAGGAAAAGAATGCGACTCTGCTGCGTGCCGCACATACGCAGGGCGGCCGAGGCAGCGTCACACGGCGGTCGTTCTACCGTCAGACAAGAAACTCGGGATTGCTGCGCGCTGACTCACTGGTTTTAACGGTTTCATGGCTGGTTTCGGTGTTTCGTCTTCTTCCCGAACGTCTTGCTCAGAGGCACTGCGGCAGCACTGACTGCTGCAGGGATCAAACGGGTGACCTTCTACTGACAGGATGTGCTGTCTAACCTCTGATCCACTCACACACGCGCACACACACTGATCCTCTGGCAGCAGCGGCAGCAGAAGGGGATTATGGGAGTGGATGGCAGATGAACAGCAGGCTGGTATGAAGTAAAGATCAGGCACCATCAGAACGCTGTTTCAAATCCACAGCAACATATTTATTCCACATGTCAGACTACGGCAGGCGCACGAGGACAAAATGAAAACAAACACCTGACCACGTCTACTAAAGTACAAAATCCCGGCTGATATCACCAAACTGTCGCTCTTTCGACTCTGACAAAAAGCGCGCTGGATAAGAAACACAAACTGTGGCGTTCCGTCTATAGACTGAAATTGGTGTTTCACTTCGTTTCAGCTCAGGCAACAGATTAGAGCTGGATGTTTGAGGCTGATAACACACATTTGAAAGTCTCGAAAATCTAAAAAAAAAACTACAACAGAATGTTTTAAACAGTAAACTTTACTGGAAATTCAATTAGCATCAGTGACAACTATAAACAACAACACGCGTAGTGATACTGAACTACAATTGATATTAAATGAAGCAGTGTGCGGTGGGGATACACCTGCATTATGAACAATAAATAGATTATTGATAGTTAAATAAGCAAGTCATGATAGATAATTGATCTGTATGTATTAATTTACACTTCTACTTTGGGCAGTCGGATTTCGTTGAATTTTAAATGCTTCTCGGATGCATTTCCACTTGGCTTCTTTGCTATCAGATAAGCTATAAAAGCGTGAATGGGCTCTAAGTGATGCGAGCTGCAGAGAAGCTCGTGCCAATAATTGTTCTTTGTGTCAGGAGACTGAACTCCACTCAAAAATCAACATCTTTTCAAAACACATCTTTCTGTAACACAATCTTTTCTTGATTATTCAGCCAGCGCCTATACCACATTATCTGCAATAAGCTCAAATCAGCTGCTAAAACTGTTGCCGTCAGTGTGTCAGCGGCGGAGATTTAGCATCTTGCTA
Organism: Coreoperca whiteheadi; assembly: GCA_011952105.1. Classification (NCBI taxonomy): domain Eukaryota; kingdom Metazoa; phylum Chordata; class Actinopteri; order Centrarchiformes; family Sinipercidae; genus Coreoperca; species Coreoperca whiteheadi. The sequence continues at coordinate 28,633,594 of CM022490.1, read as the reverse complement.
TTATTAGGTCGTCACAAAGTACAACCATACGGCAGAAATGCTTTAAAGTGTAACGACTGAAGGGTACAAACTACTCTTACTGCCACGACCTGAAGTGCATCTACAACTAAATTCTGAAAATAATCCCGTGTTGCTACGAACCAGAACCGGAATACACAGAATGCAGAACTCCGCGCCTACGTACAGTACAGCTTCAGTTTCAGGCTACTACATCGTTCATAGCCGGTGAAGCATTTCAACAGATTAGTGTTTAAATGAGCTTATCAATCCACGAAAAAACGAATCAACGGTAATTTACATAATCGGTGAAACGTTGTAGTCATTTATCACGAAAACGTGACCAGCGTGCTCTGGTTCCAGGCCTCTGGCATGTGAAGATACTCTGCTTTTCTCTGCTTCCCGGCGCTCACATCATCGCACGCCGATTGTCTTTGGGCGTTTGGGCTATCGCTCAGACCAAACAAGCGGGGCGAAGACATTTCCAGACGTTTGTGAGCCGCAGCCCCGTGACGGGTGAAGCTGAAACCCTGGCCCAGGTGGACGCTCCTCGCCACTACTCACACCACGGCTCCTCGTGCAGCATCTACTGCAAACACGCAGATGTGGCTGTTTTGCATGACGCCGTGAAATGACGCCTTGTGCTCGGAGCGAACTTTGTGCCCAGTTTCAAGCCATCTATGTGCCTGTAGCCCTGCTTTCTATTGACCGGCACAAAAGAAAAATCAATAGAGCAATACGATGTCGGGTCAATAAAGGAGCTTTTAGTGCCGTTTATGGCAGGAAACGCCAAAACATCTGTGCGTCTGTCTGACAGTAAAGCGTCAGACGGATTTACATGACACTGTGGATGTTTCTGAGTCCCTCGGGATGATTTGTAATGGTTTTGGGGACCTTCCCTGAACCATTTTTTTTCCCGTTTGTTTTTAATCAAAATGATGACAGCTGCCCCAGGTGAGCGACGTCAGAGATCATTTCTGTCATGGCAGCTTTGGTCGAGCAGAGCGTTCAGGTACAAGTTGAACAGCGTATGCCTTTCACACCGAGTCCACCATGAATTTATGCATTTTTGTGTTTCATTTTGCGGATATGCTGCTTACAATGAATACATTACTTTAAGGGTCTCGAGAGACACTGGTCCACAGGAATATCCTTATTTGGTTTTACCCAACAGGACGTTGTGTAACCAGGTGTTTAGGTCACCTGTACGCAATGTACTGGTGTGCAGTTTCTGTGTTTTTGATGGTGGATGGTAAACGAACCAACAAAAGGCCATGAACAGCCACCGTCCACAGAAGAAGCTCTAAAAATGACACTAAAAATCACAGGACTTCTCAGTTTCGTCAGTTAGTCGGTTTAACTTGAAAATGATTTTGTCGTCCCTCCGCCGATGAAACTATATCCAAAATCTCTTCAAAGCCAGAGCGCTTTTGTGACTATTGTTTAGATGGCAAAGATGTGATGCACATTTTCCAGTAATGACTAACAGCACATTTTTCATGCACAGATACCTTAAAAGAAGAAACAATGGATGACAAAGTGTTTTAAACCTGACTAACCGGCCTGTGGCTTCCTCGTTGCTGGCCGCTCGCTTGTTGTCACACCTGAACTAACAGAGGAGGGAGAAAGCTGCCGTGAAACCTCTCTAATCGGAAGAGCGGACGCCTCTTTCTCTGCGGCGCGGGGATGGGAATGTGAGTGTGTGTGTGTGCATTTCACACGGCAAACCCATTTCCACTCTCCCAGCTCCCGTTTTAATGACGGGCATTAACAACACGGCTCGCTCAGATCTCCAATTTCTACGCAGAAATGTGCAGAACGGACTCTGTTCGACCTCCCTCCTCCTCCTCCTCCATTCCCTCCTCGCTGACTAATCCTCCACCTCCCGCCCCCTCACCCTCCCGCAGAGCCGTGGATGACCGTGACGTCTGCTGTTGTTTTATCTGGTCAAAATTGGACGGATGCGCCTCTAAATTAGAGGAGGCAGAGAGGAATCCCAAAGCTTGGTATCAAAACCTCAGACCTCGCCCCAGAAGCTCGGGTGACAGCAGGGCCTAACTGGCCACAAACCTCAGTGAGAGTATCTCCACCTCAGCCACTTCTGCTGCAAAATAAACCCGAACATAAGTTTCCAGTTGTAGGAATCTGAGCGGATGTCCAATATAATGCACAGGGGAAAACCCTCCAGCTTGACCGAAAACCACAACCTGAACCTCGGAGGCTTTAATGAGCTTTTTATGTGACGGCAGAACATCGTTTTCTGACAATAATACACAGTAAAAATGTTTAACTGCAATTTAAAGCCACAGGCAACAAGGCTACACCTTGTTTTAACCAGTTTTAGGGACGAGAAAACCACAACTCCGCCTGCAGATTTGCATTTTTACCAAAAGCACCGCCAACGCGGAAGGTGGATACTCCTGCTACCCCGGGAACTACACCGGCCCGGCTCGGCTGTGCTGAGCCGGGTCCCCGTTAAGGCCGAATGGGATTGCGACGAGGTCTCAGGCGTCAGGCTGAGTCTCAGGAAACGTCAGAGCCGTGTGAGTGTCTACGGCAGGCGTGCTTCGCAAGAAGTGACAGGAGCGAGGTGGCATGGGAATTGAGGAATAGGGTCAAAGGTCAAGTGGAGGAACAGAAACCCGCCCGCTTCCCGTGGGTTTTCGCGAAACATCACCAGAACGTCCACACAGCGCCCACAACCACAGTGACGGCGGTGGCGTTTACTGCTACACCCACTCTCTCAGGGAAAGGCAGATGCAGTTTGCATGTAAATACCCAACTCCCCCACCCTCACCCTCTCTCTCTCTCTCTATCATGTAGAGCAGGTCGAACGCCCATCCTCTATCTCCCTCCTCCACCACAGCAGAGGAAAGGAGGAGGACTAGAGAGCTGGAGACTGGAGGGACCGGACGCACTGGATTCCCTGGCGGTGACGTGCACTTGCTTGGTGGTGGTGGATATTTATTTACCACCTGCCAGCCCACCCCCCTCCCCTCATCCACCTTTACAGTTTACACTGAAACTCCTCCGCCTTTATTTGGATTTAAGCTCATGTTCACAGAACATGCTGCAAAATACTGCTCACTGCAGGGGGTGGGGGGGTGTTGTGAAGGGAAATGGTGTTAAATGTGATGCTACAGGTGCCCAGGAGGCCTCAGGTGCTGTGTGCGGGTTTACAGAGATAAAGACGTGGAGAAGCTCCTCCGCCTGTGCGACTGGTTTATGAGCAGCCTCAGATGAATGGACTGTTGTGTTGTTGCTTTAAGCAGCCCCAGGAGAGCCTGGAGGCAGATTAGCTCTAATATTACAATGGGAAGACAAACCTCTGATTATAATGACGAGCTTTTTTTACTGCCATTTTATATTCTTCTCTACAGACCGAGAGTCCCTGCAGAACTGTTAAAGCCTCAGATGGAGCCATAATGAAACCCCACTGTGATGATGCTCCCATATGCACTATAGGGAGCTGTGCACGCAGCCTGCTGTACTTTCTTCCTGAAATGCATTGAACAGGATCACTGTAGTGATTTTTCGGTTTCAGAGAGGTTAGGAAACCCGGAGTGACCCACAGGATGCTGTATTTTATTACTGACAGACATGGAGTAATGTTGAGGACGGAGGGGATCGATACGGATCGATGCCACTGTAGGGTAATATATGTAAAATAGCCATCAGAAGAGATCAGACGCTGCATATGAACATGCATTCGTTTTGAATGGGTTCACTTCACCAACAAGTGTTTTAAAAACAGCTGCTCGATCATTAAAAAACGGCTGTGCGCCTTCAGAGATGTATCCTCCATCGAGTTGGCTATGTGTGTTTTTTTAATTAAGGCACAAGTGCTCACCCAGGCGAAATTGAAAATAAAGTGAATATAGGATGTTCTTCCTATTATCGTGCGTAAAGCGTCTCCTACAGACCAACACGTTAACAGGAGGATTTAGAGGAAAATATCTAAAATAGGCGACCTCACTGCAATTTTGTTATGTAAAGATCTAGGAATAAAATTCGGTTCGGACCGGGTCTGTGGAGAGAAGTTCCTACCTGGATCGGGTGAGAGGCGCGCAGTTCCCCGGCTCTGAGCGCTCCGGCCCGGCTACAGGCTCCGCTCCTCCTCGGCACCCAGGCGGAGCCGCACCAAAACCTCCGGGGGGAAAAAACCCCGAAATTAACAATCCACGCCGAAAAAAAGACCTTAAAAGAAATCAAACAATCCGGTCGGACATTAATTAACTATCCCTCCAAATCCTCTCACAATGTCTGTCCAGTTTTACTGTCGTGACCAGAGCTGCGCGTCAACACGGAGGTCCTTCCTCTCTCCGGGGGAACGGCTAGAGCTGGAGCCCAGCCGGGGGAAGACCCGTCCGGACCGGGGTCACTCACTGCTACTCCGAAGGGGGGGCCAACGTTACCACCGGGCGGTTTGTACCGACAGCGGCCACAGCATCCTCCGCTGATGGCACGCTTGGGGAGGTATAGTGGGGTGGAGGTGGTTGGTGGAAGCGGACGGAGCGCCGGGACAGGGGAGGAAAAGGGAAAACGGTCTTTAAAAAAAAAAAAAAAAAAAAAAAATTCACCCAAGCAAGAAACACTAGGTCCGGTAGGTCCGGGAGTTGCCAACAGCGGTCGTCCGGTTAGTTTCCGCCACCGACGCGCGGTCACAGCTCTGCCGCCTCAAACTCTGTCCTGCCTCCCGGTCCAGCACGGAGCAGGTCGCGCGGCTGCACTGTGTGTGATGAGAAAGTGGAGTGAATCCAAACGACTGCGCTCGCGCTTCTCTCTCTCTCTCTCTCTCTCTCTCTCGGCCCCCCCCCCCCCCACAGACTCTCTATACAATATGGGGAGGGGGGGCGGAGCGAGCATCCACCCCAACAACTAACTCTTCGTGGATTTCCCAACATGTTCTGTCATTTTTGTTTTCTTAAATTGTATACAAAGATATGGCGACTTCTCCTGGCTGCCATATGTGATCACCCGGAGCCGGTGCTTCTGTGTCTTTGTGTCTTTTTATGTATTTATTTTTTTTACCGTTCAAACTGTACGCGGCAGTCGGCACGGGTCCGAGTCTCCATCACCCGAAATTAAACGTAAAAGGAGTGTAACTGCGGTTAAAAGGGGGGGGTGAAAACGCTCTCACAGTATATACTCTCTGATTCAGATTCCAAAACCCTCCATTTCCACGCAGTAAATAAATGTTTCGATGCTTCTCCCTCTTCATATATTTCTTTCCCCTGTCATCTCTCTCTCTCTCTCCCCACTCCTTTAATCATGTTTTGATGCCTCTCTCTCTCTCTCTCTCCCCCCGCCAGCTCCGTCCTGTCACAGAGAGGCGGGCAGGCGCCGTCTCTCGCGCTCTGAGCGCCACCTACAGGCGAGAAGCGGCACGCGACGGGCGGAGCTCGAGCTCAGCCAGAGCACAGGCCTCTCCCGCCGCCGTGGAGCAGAGGCAGCGAGGGAAATCTAACAAAATGGAGTCTATAGTGGAAAACGTAGCCTACTGATATTTATTCGACAATAATGGCTGTTATTAGGCAGCAGGGAGGCCGCCATCCAACACAGCTGTGATGTTGCACGGCTTACTGTTACAACACACACACACACACACACACACACAGAGAAAATCTCCATCCTATCAAGTATTGCATGTCTTTAGCCTAATTGAGTCCTAAAAACCCGAAGTGAAAGAAGTGTGTGTGCCAGGGCATTGCAAATAATTCGACCTGTAATCTTTGTTTTTGTGTTCTATATATAAAGTTTACACAAAGTAAGGTTTACAAAGCTGCTATGCAAGTTACCGTTGCAGTACCCTCATTCCCACCACTACTTAAAGTCTTTTTTTGCACTATAACTTGCATATTACACTGATATTGCACATATTGTACACAGTCTCTGTGTAGGGGAGGCTGGGAGTGAAGAATCAAAAATTGAGACCACACTGTGGAACCGAAAAGAGCTCACGACTGACTTTTAAATCACTTTAAGAACGACTGTAACAATAATGAGCTGTTGCCGACACTTTTGCTTCATTTGTGTTTGGATAAAAACGCTGTTGTTGACACAAATCTGTTCTGGCCAAATAGGCTAAATGATAGTATTTATGTGTAATTCATGTGGTGCGTTCATTAGACTGAATTGCAGCAGCGTGTGGTGTTCAGAAAGCCTGCTGCCTCTCTGCACGTTGGGGGCAGTGTTAGCTGTTACTGTACGAGGTCATATTTATTGGGATTTACACAAGCCTTATATTTACATTCTTATTTATAATAGATCCATGGAAAGTCACGGAAATGTTTTGAACGATGAAAGGGAAAACGTCAGCTTTCGCCAGATTTGGCCCACAGGCCAATATTTGCTCACCTGTGAAGTTTTACTTTTGTTCCCTGAGGTTAAATTGTAATTTCTTGCAGCGTCTGCTCAGTGTCATAAGGCGGGTAGAGTATTATTTTCCCCGCTTCATCTCATATGATGTGTTTGGTTGTCATTGCGTTAGTTAGTTGTAACACAAAAAAGGTGTTACAACCTTCCCCACCCCTTTAGCTCGCTGCCGCAGCATGGCGCTTTGAAACTAGTATCGATGAGATGCCTCCCATTTTACCTATAAGAGGCTGCTCTCTAATCTAATACAGGTTATATAACTCTAACTTGAACAGTATCAGCACTAATCAAAATATAGAGTATGTTCCAAAAAGTTCAATTTCACATGCTGGGTCAGGAAGGAAGTGGTCATACATGAAACTGATCACATGACTCTTAGGTCATCCCTTCTTGGTGAAAGTGGGGATGTTATATATTGGATAATACTTTTTGAATCATTAATGTCAGCAGAAATGTAATGTAACTGGTCACAGTGGAGCTAATTTTAACAACTTTATGTAGAGGAAGTTTAATCCATAACAAATATATCTAGTGGAGTAAAAAGTACAATATTCCCTTCTGAAATGTGGTGGAAGAGAAGTATAAAGTGGCATAAAATGGAAGCTACAAGTACCTCAAATCTTTACTTGACTGAATTAAATAGGCTACTGTCCACAACTGTGATATTGTTATATTATGTGATTCCCACCTCTATTTGACAGCAGGCACATTTCAAAGACTCATGGGAAGTGTAATTTGTGAAATTATAGTTTCTTCAAATTAGATAGTGGTCCACCTTTTGTACAAAAGCACACTAAGAGAACAGGATAACCCTGAAAAGGGGACTTTGGTACTCCTTACTCTGCATCGATAACATCAAATGACTGTGTACAACGTCTGCCACTAATGTTTCCATTTTAGAAACGCACAATAAATACATCTGTTAGTCCAATTGTTGAAGGGGACCTACTATTCTTTTCCTTGTTTTCTGTCATATGATACGGTTTTGAATTTTTCAAAGTTTCAAATAATGAGGTAAACTATGAAAAAGTTGATCTGCACTCATGATCGGCTGCAAGCACAGTTCGTCCATGAGGCCCATCCACGGGCTCAGTCTGTCTGCTGTTCGACAGCTCTGCTAATAGCGCTAAAGTGCAGTGTGGAGATGGGTCTGGCAGACTAATCTGCTCAGGACTACTCCTCAAGAGGCATGAAGTGCTTCTTCTGTTCTGAAGGAAAGTTCGTTTCTCGATGGACATGGTCTTTACTTGTCACTAAAGTAACCACTAACTACTGCTAACTGTAGCTACCGTTAGCTATGTTAGCCATGCAGCAAGCGCTATTAGCTAGCTGATTTTGCTTAGACTGATAGCTCGGAAGCCAGGCCTAAAGACCTAAAAGGACTGCTAGCGGGAAGGCTAACTGAGCTAATGGCAGTTACAGTTAGCAGCAGTTGAGGCAGAGCAGCTGAAGGACATCAGAACATATTTTCTCCATAAAATATGATCCAGTTTCACTCAAATCAGAGAATAAAGTTATAAAAGCTGGGTGTTTTTGTACAGTTAGCAGTGAGGCCCGGTCCCCAAAAACACTACGGTGGTTTTTCCAACCTAATTCGTGTCTCATTTGATCATGAGAAAAACAGTAAATTCATCCAATTCAGTACCCCATATCGCTCTTTTCCAAGCTAAGTAACTGGACCTGTCACCACCGTCAAGCACACTGGCAAGACAATGCGGGAGTACACAGCACTGGGTGTATAAAGAAAACTAGCTACAGCCACTCGCTGCCCCTTGAAGAAATTAGCTTTTAGGGGGGGGGCCTTAAAGAGACAGGACTAAAACGGCTTGTTTCAAGACAGAGGATGGATGAACTGAGGGTCTGCATAAAGGGCCAGTATAAGATAAGTAAGGATTTTATTGAACTGTGAATCATGCAAAGCGACTCTAGTGTTATCCCAGATATAGAGCTGGAAATGAGCATAACAGGTCCCCTTTAATAAAAAAACCACATTTTGAGCTGTTTGATGCCGTTTGCTGACAATTTGGCATTGCTATCTATTTCTTGGGCTTCCTGGCTAGCTGTATATTTATTTAACTATCTGGGATGTTATAAGCATTAACAACAGCCTGTAAGAGGATTCATTTTCTTTTTTGCTTGACATTTCTGAGCAATATTTACTGTAGCTACTTTGCCGCCATGCTAATCAAGGTCTCTGTAAATAGCAGTTTGTACTTTTGGTTAATTACAGAGACATCAAGATCACAGGAATGGGAGGGTTGATGAGCATAGCTGCGGCTCATGTACCAGGATTCACACACCCTTTATTTGCCACTACATTCCTGATCAAAATGCTTCATACTGTAGCAGCTGCAGTGGTCCACTTGGTATTTTTGGGGCTCCTGAAAATGCATTCTGGACCCAAGTCACGGGGTGGGGGTTCCTTTTTGTTCACAAGATTAAATATTTACTATTGAACACGTTTATTTTCGCAAGTTGCTCCCACGCCTAGCCACACCAAGGGTCTCTCGGACAGATGAGGTTCTGCCGTTCCCAGATATTAAGCATTAATGTAAAAGTGAAACACAACAAAGAGGTATCAACTAAAACAAATAAAAGGATGAGGATATGTTTTTTTCTAGCGTTGCAGCTCTTCAGTCTGCTGGTCCGTGACTGTATGGTCCTACCAAGCGGGAGGGGGTCAGACAGGTGGTGGCTGGGGTGCGATGGGGGCCAACGGGCTCTCCTCAGACATCTCTGGTCAAAGACGCCCTGTATGGGTGGCAGCGCAGTCCCAGTGGCACGCAGAGCCCCGCAGTCAGCCACAGAGGAGCTGCCATGCCACACTGTGATGCAGCTGGTCGGCATCTGTAGGCGATAGTCAGGATCTTCCTCAGCCTCCTCAGAAAGGGGAGGCGTTGGTTGGTGAGCCTTTTTTAATGAGAGAGGAGATGTGGAGGGACCACGATAAGTCCTGGGTTTTGTGAACCCCTAAGGATCTAAACCTCCCGACTCTCTCAACAGCAGAGAAATAGTATATCTTTTTTAAATACGTCACCCAACATTCCTGTCACTGGTTTTGCTCTGTTAACAAACCCCACCCGTCTGGCACCGACAGTGAGTTTAAACAAAGCAACAAACAGTGTTGTCGATACCGCTTAGTCTCTGTCTGTTTCGTCAATTTGTTTTTCCTCGTCGCCTTCCTGAAGACATGCCGCGGTAGGTTCGTCTCCAGGGGAGTTTAAACCTCTGTGGTTGACTTTGTTTCCCAGCATCCCTCTCAGTAATTAACCCGCCGGCCTGTGTGGACCCCGACTGATCGGCTGTAATATCCTTATCAAAATTCTCTGTCTGCGCTCTGCAGCTCAGCTCTGCTGCACGCACATTCATAATCGTAGTTATGAAGTTAGTTCACAGAGTTAAAAGTTCCCTTTGCTTACAAAGTGATTCCAGGAGTTATACTGTTCAGAATAAGTGCTCAAATCTTTTGCTTGAGTAAAAGTAGAAATATCACAGGGTAGAAATACCCTGTTACAAGTAAAAGTCCTGCATTAATAATGGTACTTGAGGAGAAGCACAGAAGTATTAGCACCACAATTAAAGTACCAAAAGTAAAAGTAGCTACTCATTCTGCAGAATGGCCCATTTCATTAGATGTATTATATTGCTGGACTCTAATTATTGATTCAATCAGCACTTTAATGCTGCAGCTGGTAGGTGGGGCTGCTTTAATTTACTTTATATACTGCTTGGTATAGCTTGTGAATTTCCCCCCGGGCAACAATAAAGTCTCATCTTATCTTAACCTAGAATAATACATTGTCATTTATTGTTGATTGTATTTTGTATTATTAATCTGAATCTGCAAAGTAACTAAAGTTATCAAATAAATGTAGCCTAGTGGAATAAAAAGCAAAAACAAATTGTCCTCTGAATTGTAGTGGAGTAGAAGTATAAAGTAACAGAAAATGAAAATACTCACTACAAATACCTCGAAATTGTACGTAAGTGCAGTACTTGAGTAGATGTACTTAATTACTTTGCACCACTGGTCAGGTGTGTGGGGGGTGAGAGAGCGAGCAGGGTTTGAGCTGTCTGTTTTCACCCTTCACACGACTATCGCTGTCGCATTTCACGTGAGTAAAACGAGTGCAACATTACGAACGTCTTTGAGGGGAGAGACTGTCTGAAAAAGTGCTCTATTAGCCCCATTTGGAAGACTACCACGCTCCCCCAGGTATAAAGTGCTTTCGCCTTCGGTTGAATACTGGAGACATGTTTTACTCTGGCACTGTACTACTGCGAAGATTAATTTCATTTCTAAATCGGCGACCCAAAGAGGGGAAATGATCTAGTATTTCGCAAAGAAGCAAAGATTAGAGAAAAGTTTCAAAAATCAATAAAAACTTTCCTGAACCCTTATTCATCCCTGAATCTGTATGCCCCTTTGGAGGGGGCCAAGGCCAGGGGGCAACTAGCTAACTGTATACACAGCAGTTAAAACTAGCTCCACCTCAAGCACCGACAACAGTAAATTACTACTCACACAATGATACATCAGTATTAACAATACAAATATCATACGGGCCATTTACTATGCTAGAATACATTTAATACTTAAAGTATATTGTGTTGATAATACTTCTGTACTTTTACTTAAGTGGGATTTTGAATGTAGGATTTTTACTTGTAATGGAGTAATGGCTCTGAGTGCTTCTTCCACCACACCACACTGTGTCTTTCTCAGCACTGACCTGGAGCCGGCTGTGATGCACGGTGAGAAAACAGGGCGGCTTCGACGATGAAAAGATTTTGCCATTTTCCTGCTGTTCACACGTTTTTTCTTTTTTTGCCGTGGATGGAGCTCTTAGCAAAAATGACAAGAAAACGAAGGGGACGCATGCAAGTTTAGAATGAATGAGGTGTTTGAGTGATGTCTAATTGTTACCCGTGTTATATTCCTCTACGCTGTATATCCATCGATGATATTTGCAACTGATTCGACAGCAATAACAGGCTATTTTACTGGAAGTGGTGATTCATTACAACTTCTGTTAAAACATAATTACGCACCGGGCTTGTCACATAGAAATTAATTGCAAACATGAGACATAAAAACAGAAAAAGAAAAGGAGCGAGTGTATTGTGTGTCTTCAACTCAACTTTTTTTTTTTTGCATTCTTAATGCAATTAGGGGGAAAGAAATCTGACCGTGTCTCCTGTTTGTATTAGCTTCTTCTCGTGTTGGCTGTCATTTGAAACGCGCAGGACACCTTTTCTGTGTGGTTCCTCTCCCAGGAACTGAGGAAAGCTGTCACACCCGCAGACAGACGGACTGGAAGCAACATGCGAGCAGGGAACACAGAGGCGGACTCTGACTGTTCAGGAAATGAAGCTAATTATCGTGGTACAAAAACTACAAGAATCATTAAAATCACACAGGTAATCGTCATTAATCATAAAACAAAGAGAAACGTTCTTGTTAAAAAAAAAAAAAAATTGGTTCTGCTTCATTGATTTAAAACAAAAGAACAAAAGACTGTACTCCAGGAGAGGAGTTGACTACGAGTCCCTGAGAGCATTTCTGTTAGAAACATCCAATCAGAGTTTCAACAGAGTCAAAGTGTATTAATCCAAATTGTCCAAAGTGAAGGTGTCAAGGGGGCAGGGACAAATGGAAAGACGCTGATAACAATATTAATTATTGAACTGAATTATTGAATTATTAATGCGAGGGAATGAATGAAGTAATTCAATAAGAAAATATGGGAAAGTAAGGCAAAGAAATATGAGTCCCAAAAGATGAATTTGGGGATTGATTTGTAATTTCAGCGCACAAATGACTCGTTTCAAGGAACCATTCTTAAAAATGTACCTCGAGACACCTGCGGACGGAAAGGACCCATGTGACCTGAGCAAGCCGTATCCAGACTTGTCCCAAAGACACATTTTAGTTCTCCAATTCACGGCCAAACTTATGTGGACACTCAAACATTGCAGCCATATTTGATAGGGTAACATGTGTTTGGAACACCGTGTTTATTAATAATGTGCCGCTCTAACGGCCTCCACTCTGCTGGTTTCAGGCTTTCCACAGGATGCAGGGTTTGGCTGCCATTCATTAGTGAGGTGATAAGTTCTAGCTCACGGTCGGTGTTCCAGTTCACCCCAGCACCGCGAGTATGGAGTAAGGTCCGTATTGGACCATTCTGCACCTCACAGTTTACGTCCAGTACCAATGTTCAGAGCCAAAGCAGTGCTAGTTCTAGTTCTTCATGTAGCGAGGCAGAAAGGTGGGTGGGTGGGTGGGTGGGTGTGCGTGTAGAGAGCCTGACTTTCATGCAGGAGACCAGGGTTTCGGTCCAGTCACAGACCTGCAGTTACATTTTATTAACTGTGACCACGAATCGCTCACCCTTAACCATACTGTCGATGCCATGCGCAGATAGTTTAGAAAGTCAGAAGTTTAAAAACGTTAGCATTGGACGTAAAAGTTGCGGCCATTGAAAGTAATTAAGAGTTTTGCAGAATAGTCCAATATCAAAGTTCTCACCCTAAAGGTGTTGAGCTCAGGGATCTGCAGGCTAGTCAAGTTCTTCCACATCAAACTGGGAAAACCATTGCTTTATGGAGCGGGCTTTGTGCAAGCTGGCATTGTCATGTTGAAACAGGAAATGGATACAGAAACTGTTGACACAAAGCTGGAAGAACACTATTTGTCTAAAACAGGGGGTCCCAAAATAAATCTGAGAGTTTACAAAGTGATTAAATGGATAAGAAAAAAAAAGTCAGTTTTTTGCCTCTTCTTTCTTTTAAAAAAACTGGATACTCTTCTGGCTTCTAAATCCCTTTTTAAATCAAACTGTCTAAGAAGGAAAAATCTCTTTTTGGTTGAACTGCTCACAGCTCATGTCCTCAAGATGGTTTACAGCTTTCTTGAGTAAACCAGACAGCTCTAGGGTTTTTGGAAGATGCATTGTTGCTCTTTTGAAGGAGCCAGGCTAGCAGTTCCCCCCTGCTTCCAGTCTTTATGCTAAGCTAGGCTAAACAAACCCTGGGCCCACCTCTGTACTGGACGCACAGATTTGCATGTTCTCATCTGAATCTGGATAATACAGCAAGCAAGAGGATTTCCCCAAAACGTTGGAGTTCTCCCAGGCGAGTTGCTCCATTGACCTGGAGTCCAGCAGCAAGAACCTGGAGGTCAAAGGTCATCCGGGGGTTCACAGATAGCTCAATCCAGCAGCTTCTTTTCCTTTAGCAGGAAGCTGCTTTACATGCAGCGGGCTTGTCTCGTCCTGCTTTGATGAATAGACCGTAATCTGTAATCTGCGGCGGCTACCTGCTGCTAACGAGCCAAATTAATTAGACACCGACAGTAAACATCTATTGATAAGATCAGATGAAATTTTACTGATCCCTGAGGGGAAATCGGCACGTAGCAGCAACAAACAGGAACAGGAAACCACAGAAGAACCCGAGCAGGCGAAACATCACATAGCTTCAAGTACAGTGGGAATGCACGAATAGAAAATATATGAAATGAAAATATGAATGAGAGCTTTTAGTTTGGCGTGACAGAAGAAGAACAATGGCATGAAAAAGACCAAAGCTGTGACAATTAATGCTATCTGCAGTATGAAAGAATGACAAATTGCTAGCACAAACACACACACACTGTCTCTCACACGCACACAGTTTACAAATTAGATTAACCTCCAGAGGTTGCTTTAGAGAAGGGTTGGGGTGTGTGTGTAAAATGCAGAGCATATATAATGAATCTCTGCTGGAAGTAGATAATACTGAAGGCTCTGAGGTACCTGTGGTGGGATGTGAGGTGTCGCTGGTTCTGGGTTATTTAGCCATGCTAGCAGCGTGGCTCTAGTGATGGCAGTCAGTCGGTCCACCCCTTTTGTCCAGACTGAATCATCCCAACGACGACTGGAAGGATTGCCATTGAAATTTCATACAGACATTCCTGTCCCCCAGACAATAAGCCATCTGACTGTGGTGACCCTCGGACTTTTCTCCTAGCACCACCATTAGGCTGACACTTTTGGCTTTTACTGAAACTTCTCACCACCTGCTAGATGAATTGCAATTAATGAGCGTAAAGAGTGTAATTCCTCAACGACTATTGGGTAGATTGCCGTGAAATTCGGTTCAGATATTCATGCTCCGCAGAGGATGAATTGTAATAACGTTGGTGATCCTCTGACTTTTCATCAAGCGCAAATCATTAGGTCAAAACATTTATTTGTCCAATACTTTCGGCTTATGACTACCTTTAAAACGAATGACATTCCCATCAGCCTCAGCTGTTCGCTGTGTTTGCTGCTAATTAGAAAGTATTAGCATTGTATCACATTTAAGTATGTGGACTCTGCTGTCCGCATACTTTTGTGTATTTTTGGTCTGGATCTGTTTTCCCTGGTTTAGCCGTCTTAGTTCCAATTAAGTTAAATCTTAATGCTGCAGCATACAGTGATATTTCAGACAACAGTGTTCTTCCAGCTTTGTGTGTCCGAAACCAGAAGGGTGGAGGCTGTTAGAGCAGCAGATTAATGCTACCACATATGGGTGTCCAAATACTTTTGGCCATGTAGTCTAATGATGTTTTACACATTGGCCTGCCTATTTCTGTTCCATTTTTGTTATTTGTCTGCCTCTCTGTGCAGAAAGCTGCTCTATAAACATAGTTTATTTCAAATCTGCAGCATCACCCTTTTCTCATTCTGTATGAATGTGATTTCAAGCAGCCTGGCACAGCACCGTTACTCAATGGAATAATCTGCTCTCTGTTATAAAAGCACCAAACAACATTTGCAGTGAAGAAACGGTTGAAAAGGCTCCTAATGAGTCACATTATAACGAAGCAGTAAACTATGAGCAGCAGCAATCAGCGTTATTCTTTCCCATGTAGTTGAAGTGAACGTGATGTTATGGGCAGCAGTGGGGTGTTGATTGAACTTAATATTGTGGATTGTGTGTTGTATGTCTACATGTGTTTGTGTATTTTTTTTGGGATGAGCCCCAGGAAAAGAAGCTGCTACAATAGTGCATTAATGGGGTTTTAAAATAATATTAACCAATTACAAACAGTCCCAGTTTGTGTACTGGTACTTTGAAAAGGATAATCAGACCAAAAAAACAACACTCCACTCCAGCTGTCAAATTTGCATGAATAAAGTGAGATGAAAAATTTGCTTTGTGTTCACTCTGAACACACTTTGATGCCCATATGTGGTGGGCGCCCATGTGCAAGTGGGACAAAACTCTTTTGGGATATGCCTTTCAATTTTATGGTTCAATCCGTTGATTCTAATGGATGCGATCCGCGCCAAAATTTGCACCCCTTATTTTCCGTCAGAACTCAGTCAAATCTTAACACACAGATGTTATCATACACAGGGCGCTGCAATCCACAAAACTTACCCTTTCCAGTAATCGTGATCTGAAAAGTATCTCCAATAGCCATCAAAGATAAACTCCAGAAAATCTGACAAGAAATCCTATAAAAAATGCACTCCTTATAGCTTCAGATCTTCGCTAAAACAATCACGTGTAGACGGATTCTTCACCTTTAAAATCCAACTCGTTGTCTGTACATCCATGATTACAGTGCAAACAGTGACTGCTAATATCCGCTCATTTCCAAAGACTGTGAGATGCAGCCAGCTGAAACATACCGACAAAAGTTGGAAAGTGGACCTTATTTTGTAAATCTGCAATTATTAGTAAAACTAATATTTCATGAAAGCTCATGAACGAACTTTCATGGCATGAATCCTCATCGCAAAATCTCAAAATTCTACTATACTGTTTGCTTTTTGTGTGAAATGCTGAATATTTTTGACCTCTTCAGGATATACACAATCTTTAATATGAAACAATCTGAAAAGCTGAGAACACTTTGGTAATAATGCTAACAAACAGCGTCCATGTCAAGGCCATAACCTGGGTTGAGAGGGTCACAGGTAGACATTTAGCAGACGCTTTTATCCAAAGCGACTTACATATGAGAACATTCACAAACCGAAGGCGCAGCTTCGGGAGCATTTTTGGGGTTCAGTATCTTGCTCAAGGAGCATTGGTTGGGGGATCGAACCGCTCTGCCACCAAGCCACCGCTGCCCCACGTACACTTGGCTTCTTTTTACAAGCCTGCTGTAGAATATGCACCACCCACACATGTTAAGACATGTCATTTCTGTGGTTTAACTTAAATAAAAGGACCAAAAACAACCCAGGGTATATATTCTGGGGGGGTCTGTCCAGATGATTGTATTGTTTTTGTGGAAACTGTGGCTTGATGGTGGCACTAGAGGAAAGATCAGGGGGCCGCTAATGTTATTGAGGACCATCCTCTTAAGAGCATGACGTGGAGACCTGGGGAGACCTGACCCCCAGAAGACGTCGTTCTCAGGTAGATTTGACCACCTGGAGCCTGAGTCGGGTGGGGTTTTCTTGTAGGAAGCTGATATTTACCGTTTTGCCCAGAAGCCACGAATGCGTCAGTATCCTGCAGGAACCTACAGAAACAGGAAGTGAGGAGTCCTCTTGGCGTCCCGCTGAACCTGGAAGGTTTCCCGCTGGTTGAGCGTTCAGGGACGTCTCAGGGGTCGCTGGGTTCCATCAGCGATGGCGAGGACGCCTCGCCTCCAGTCCGCCGCATGAAGCGTCCCCCGGCGGAGCCCACACTAATGGTTCCTGGGTGACATTTAGATAAAGGTGAGAGGGAAAAGGTTCAGTAAACCGGGCCGTCGACCTTTAACCTCCCGTCCAGGAAGTCAAACTGCAGCCAGTGAGTCTGACATTTCCTCCGCGGAGCACTTCATTGAGCTAATTAACCCGTTAGCCGGATGACCTGCAACACAAAAGGAGGAGGAAGAAAAGGATGAGACGCAGAGAGAAAGAGTACTGATGTTTGGACCGACTGGACTCTTACTGGGTGGTTTTGGTTTTGCAGGTTATTCTGGAAGTTTTTTTTGTTGTTTACTTTCTGTTTATTTCTGATATATGTAAAACTAGTATTCTTTTCAAAATCTCAGCACATTTCAACCCTCTTTTCTTAACACACTGTACAAATACAGTGCGATACTTCTAATATGAGGTCTGCTTGGAGAGAGAGCATAATAGAACATCATTCTGCCTTTAATATGCCGCGGACAGAAGATAAAGCTACAAGAAAGCCATCTTTCTTCCTTGGCCTCTTAGCTGTGAAAGGAGTGGTTTTTTTCCAAAAAAAGACAAATCAATAGGACTTCCGTGCAAGTTGTTTCCTCTTTATGTTAGATTGCGAAAGTCCCTTCACTGTAAGCTGCTGCAAACGATTGCATGAAATATGTTTTTGTGGCCCCTAGATGAGCTCAACATGTGTGTAGTCACATCCCACCACTGCAGAAAGAGGAAATATAGATATTGTTTTAGACACAAAGATTAAACTGTTCCTTCAGGAACCAATAATGACGCTAATAATTCACAGTTCCCCACATTATTATTATTATTATCAACAACAATGAGAATCCCTCTTTACTGTAGTTTTGGGGTGAAATAAAAGTTGATGATTATTGGCATATTTGTTTTATAGAGACAGTTGAATTAATACGACTGAATTCCACCCCCTAAAGATGTGTTGCACACAGGTGTTTTGTAGCTACAGCGAATTTCCGTCTCTTTAAATACACGACACACAGTTGAACGTAACACAAGAAAAAAACTAATTCACATTATTCTTCTCACGACATGCAGCTAATATAACGGGCAGTTGGTTTTCAATAATCTGATCCAATAATGATGCGTTCCAGAACCGTTCTCAAAATCCAAAATTTGGCAACTTCACAAGCTACGTCTAATTTCCACGTCTTGTCTTTTATCTGGCTTTTAAATGGCACCAACCAAAGTCACATGATCCTTTTCATGATGTCCAAGTTTGCTTAATATTTGTACACTGGGTTTGATTTTCCGGACATTAATGCAATTCTGTTCAGCAGCAGAATCTTAAGATTCCTAAACCGTAGCTACATATAGTTTTAGAGAATATTGTAGTCTAAAGTCTAGATCCAGGACGAAACAGACAGAAGGGCGGGACTCAATTACAAATCCGTCTGCTACTTCAGCACCACGGACAGCGCCATGGATCTATCAATGCACAGCACAGTTAGTCTGCTGATATTTCACAGCCACGGTCGGGTCCATAGATTCTCACTTGCACAAACATCAGTCAGATAAAGTATCAATGAGTCAGGCAGAGTAGACTAACATATTTTAGACTAAACAAACGCTCCGCCCCTGGACTCTCTCTGCTAATAGGGGATGGAGAGGGGGGATGGCACGTTAACAAGGGGGATGCATTTTGGTCATTTTGCTATGGCATCCAAATCGCCGACTGATTTCCACACAATGAGAATGGACATTTGACGGGGGGACGGGGGACGGGGGACGGGGTATGTGTTTGAAAGATGCTTTCAAGTATGCAAATCTGCATTAATTGCTGTGTAGAGAGACAAAATTATTGCTTAATTAGCAGGCCAGCTCAGCCAATCAGACAACAGAAACATCAACAGGGAGGTGACAGTGGGCAAGGCAGCGTGTGACTGGCCGGGCATCACGGAAAAACAGACAGGTGTAAACACAATGGTTGACCTGCTGTTATTTGTCAGGTGACCTCTGACTCCGCTTGAATATGCTGTTCATTATCCCATTACATAAACAGTTGAGGTATCTTTACCACTCTCTATAATTCTCTCCATAGAGGAGCTAAAAGCTGAAAACAAACACACTTTACAACATGGAGGAGGATTTAAATAGGTAAGCGGCCATGTTATTACCTGGCCCTAATGTACTTCCAGGTGTTCACACATGGAAAATAATGGGCCGCATGAGGAAACGCTGCATGTTGTGTTCTTTGCTTTCATTATTTTCTCATTTACCCTTTAAAGCGCTCCACCACTTACTTGCCCTGATGGAATGTAACTATGTAAATTTACTCAAGTACTGTACAACTTTGAGGTACTTTTAGTAACTTTGAGTATTACTTGTTTGAGTATTATTAAGGACCCAAACGCAGACACAGGTTTCAGGATGAGAAGTTGATATTTATTGTCTCTTTGGTAAACGGCAAACACAACTCAAAATTAAACATGCAGACAGCAACGATGATGGCAAACCAACAAGGAACAGAGGAAAAACCACGACTTAAATACCCTCAGGTAGGGGCGAAAACAAGACACAGGTGAACACAGTGACACAGGTGGAAACAATCAGGGCAATCACAGACAGGAAGCAAAACTGACAGACACACGAGGGAACAGACAAACTACAAAATAAAAGAGGAACTAACGAACCTGAACACGGACTTTACTTTTCAGATGACAATGTTTCATCCCCTTGGCTGTCCGGTAAAAACCACGTATCTCCAGATGTGGTGATTTTGAATGTCTGTGATGAACTGAAGGATGAAGTGTTTCCTTATGTGTTGAGAAACTTCTCCTCCTCCGTCTTCAGCTAAATAAACTCTTTAAACTCCCCCCTCCTCGGATCAGCTGCATCGTCACAAAGCTGAACACAGGGCTGTTTCTCTGAGCTCATGAACAGTCGACTTTTTAGAGATACGTGGTTCTCACAGGACAGCGACGCTACAAACACATGGTGATCTTATAGACCATGATGCATTGCTGCAGATTAAACTACCCAACAGGATATAAAGCGGTTAAAATGAGCTCAACCTGAAACATCTGCAGCAGTAAAATTCAACATGCACGTCAATGCAGCCGTGATATTAATGCAGAAACATCAGATAGAACAGGACACACTGACAGGGAACATTTTACTGCTCACTGAGGAAGTACTCAAGATTTTGAATGCAGGACTATTACTTGTAATAGATCTAAATACTTCTACACCACTGCTGTGATGTGCAACAATCTGCTATCAATATTATAAAGAGCACGGACCGGCTCTATCTGAAAAGTGCGCTGAGATAACTTCTGTTATGAATTGGCGATATATACAGTAAACAAAATCACAGCTGATGCAGTCAATATCAGATCAATACAGTTAACTAGATGTGACTGTCAGTAAGGGTTCTCTCTCTGTCTCAGACTTACTGTCAAGTTTGGGTTGTGCCACAAAAGAAATAGTTCATCCGTCACGTGGTCAGTGGTGGAGGAAGTACTCAGATCCTTTACAAGTACAAATGTATTACCAGTAAAATGTACTTAAAGTGTCAAGTAAAATTACTCATTATACAGAATTGCCCATTTCCAAGTGTTCAATTCTGGAAACCCAAAGGTCCTGACTGATGATGTTTCTTTTATCTTTTTTGCGCACAAGTTAGTTTTGCTAACTGGGGACAAGTTGCAACTTTGTCCTTCTTATTAGTCCATTATGCCCTGGCATTTAATCTGTAATAATGCATCATGTTTTATAAATTCAAAACTTGTGTGTTAAAAAGACCGGACCAAGCTGGGACAGGCTTGTTGTCCCGCCAAGAAACACTTCGTGAGACACGAACCATGGCAACGGCAAGCGTGTCCGGGCGAGGTCGTCACGTTTTTTGTTGCCGTCTGGGCTACTCGCAGCGCTTCTGTCGTTGGTTGTGTTTCCTTAAAAAACGCTGAGCACGTGTTGTAAAACTGGTGAGGATGTGTTCTTAATTTGTTTGTGTTTTGTCTACACGTCCCCCAACTGTTGTCTGTGCCGATTCGTGTTTACACATTTCTCCTCCGCAGGAAAGAGTGTTTTAGAAGCTCGGTTTTTAGGTGTGAAAAGGGAAGAGAGCGGAGAGGAGGCGGCGCGCTTTCAAATCTAAACGGCTCAATGTAAATGTACTCTCTCTCCTGAACATCTGTTACCATGGCACCCACTGGAAATTATTGCCAATCAATCTGCCGGCTCCGCCCCCAACATGAAGCGCACACACACACACACACACACACACACACACACACACACACACACACAGTAAATGGTTCACTAAATGCTCAAGGGTGTCTGTATTAGTTTTATTGTGTCTCTGTGTGTGTGTGTGTGTGTGTGTGTGTGTTGCATTAATGAGAAAGGATGATGACACACACACACACACACACACACACACACACACACACACATTAATGTGCTGCCAGCTACAGAACCATTATGCTTGTCTCAAATGAAATAAAACACACACACACACAGCTATTTTGCATCCACTGTTATTGTTTGTGTGTTGTGGTCTCCATGGTAACAGCGAGGTCAACCACCAACAGAGGGCTGATTACCATTAATTATTATTTATAATTATTCAAGAAGGCTTCATCCGCCATTCTGCTCTATCTATCTTTCTGCCACACTACAGACCCTGTGAGGACGCAGCGCTCATTGGGAAAAACAACAACATCGTGAAAGAGAGAATCAAAAGATGGATAAAAGTTGGGGTCCAAAGATTGTTTTCAATCCTTAGAAGTGAAGTGCGTATGGCAGTATGACATAGTTTTTTTTTAAAAAGAGGATAGTGCGGCAGGATAAGCCACTTGTTGAGTTCGATCATTCAGGCCTAATCTCCAAAGTCCTCACAAGTTATAATCCCATAACCGTTTAACCAAGAGACTGGACCCAAAGGCAGGACCCAGACAAGGAAGTAAGATGTAAGAAGGTGTTTATTGAGTAAAAGGGGAATGGGTGTTGGGGCAAGTTGAGCAGTGACCCTGATGCCCGGACGACACAAGGTGAGCGGAGGCAAACAGGCAAAAGTGCCGTGCAGCGACGACGGAGGCCGAAACAACATCCCGGCGATGAGCGGGCGAAGAACAGTGGCCCGAATCTGCAGAAAGACAAGGATGTCCTCACAAGGAAGAATCACAGCATTTGCCGTGTGTTCAAATGCCCAATAAAACCGAGGTTTATCAGGAGAAGCTGAGCACAAGAGTTTGTGGTATAGAGACTTCCCGCTCAACCTGATCTTTCATTAGCACTGACAGGAGCAAAAGGTTATGTAGGTTAAAATGTCCTGAAAAATATGTTAAAAAAATACCACCGAGGAATACCCATTGGAAATAAAATAAGATAGTTTAAAATTATTGTGTTGACCTGACGAGGATTTGTCCATTTTGACTGTAAGTCGACATCAGCTGCGGTCGCTCTGATTAGAGATTCCAACTGGTCAAAGCTAAATGAAGTGATCCGATAACGTGCGCGAAATGGTCTAATCTGCTGGAAACGTAACAGAAGAAGAAGAAGAAGACGAAGAAGAAGAAGTGGTTCCGCCTGTTAATACGAATTTTCAAGCTGGACCGGCACCGTGTCCCCGGAACAGTATTTGCGTTTCGGCTGCTCTGTTTCTGGCTTTCAACAATCCTCGAATCTTTTATTAACGTCTCCAACAGAAACGCTGCATCAGCCACAGGCCAGTTTTGTTTTGCTACTGCCATGTTTCTGTCCCTCCCGGAAACTCGCGCACGTCAACCAACGTTACCTGCGCGTCTGGCAAGCATGCGCAGAAAGAATATAATTATTCCAACAAGAGAGAAATTATCGGATTAAGCGTTGATAGAGTAAAACTGTTTGCCATACTGATGCTAGGATGGTTTAACATACTCTTTAGATATAATCATTAATTGTGTGTGTGTAATAATCAATATGCAATGAGTGTGTCTCAGGCTGCAGTTAACTCCCCCTTGTGTGTGTGTCTGGGTGTTGTGAAACCCTTTTATTACCCCCCTAGACAAAGATAGGCAACAGATCCCATAACGATAACAGAGCGAGCCTCACTGCATGAGTAAGTAGAACTAACATAAGTAACTTTGTCAGAAAAGGGAATAAATCAGTTGCTAAAAAACGAGGCCAGTGTGAGCTTTTTCGGAGATGTGTATATTCCCAGGACCGTGGTTGCAGATACTGGTGGAGATGACGTCAACCACGCCTCCTCCCCCAACTTTTTACTGAGCAATTAGATAGAAGTAAAATTACATGTATCCGTTGTATAATCCTACGTTAGCCTCTTCTCTTTTGGACGGACCACAGTTACCTGCGAGTATACTGTGGGTCACGTATGTTTGATATTCTAATAGATAAGTAAATAATCTTGAACATAACATTTAGTTTCCAGCGTTTTTGTCCTGCAAATAAAAGAACACGCTCACAGCGTTTACATGGTTATTAGGGGCTAATATTTTCCTATTGAACGGATTATCAAAGGTTTACACCACGCCTCTCCACCCGGATCGGGCCTTCCTCTCCTGATGGACGTGGTCAAATGAGCCATTTTTTTTCTGATTGGGCAGTTATTCCAATTATTACTAGAATATTAGGGTCCATATAAACGCTGCCCCTGTCAAAATGTCAGTCAGGAATGAAGGTGGAAGAAGCGAGACTTTGTTCTTAGCACTCCCAAAATGGTGGGACTCGGAAACTGCTGCAGTTTCCCACCAGAAATCAATAAGGTCACGACCGCGATATTTCTCGTGCTTTAAACCTGCAATAAGTGATTTTATTTTGGCCACAAGGGGAAACAAGTTGTGAACACAGCATTGACATATAGTTATGGAGAGCTTGTTAGAAAACAGTATTCACACATCACACAGTCTCGCTTTCAGCTCTGTTTTTGGTCTCACCCTCCTGAGGCGGAACGTCTGACTCTTTAGCTGCTAAAAGCTCCTCTGTGTTCACCAGCTGGTCTGTGTCTGTGCGGTGTTTTTTTTACAATTGTTTCTCTGAAAACGACGCTATGTGAGCGGAGAGAGTTAACCAAAACAGTAAAGTTGCAGCCGGACAGATTAACAATAAGTTGAAACGCCCTAAAAAGGTCCGAGCTGGAAGTTCAGCTGATGATTCTCTATAAGTTCATCACTACAAGTGATGGCTTTCCCGTTGTCACATTGTTTTCACTTTGTCATTTGCTACTTTATTACAAAAATATCGATTATAGCCACTTTAACCAAGTAGTTTTCTAAACCAAACCATGATCTTTTCCTTTCGTGAGTAGTTTTTGTGCCCAAACCTAACCAACATCTCCACAACTAAAACCAGTTTGCCCCAGAATTTTGGTGGCTGCTTTTGATTTTAATGACTCCATGACCTTTTCTCCGGGTCAAATGAAAGGAAAAGGTCACTGCATGTTGTTTTTCCTTCCAGCACTTTCATATTGAGTGGCGTTGTAAACGCTGTATCATCCAGGGGGAAGCTTGCCAGGACTTTATACTACAAAGCAGCTCAGACATGACATGAAAAGAGGCAGAAATTTGGTCCAATATCTCAATAAGTTTGGTTCAAATCTCAAATAAAAGCCTCTCCATCATGCAGAGCACATGTCACACTTCCAGACTGTGCAGCTTTACCAGCAAAATGATTTCATGCCAGGAGGAACAACAACAATGACAACATGATACGAGCACTGAATGAAGAATAACACTTGATGGATGGTATTTTCTGACGTGATGGTTATTGATCTGCAGTGAATACAGTTCGTTCCCAGAAGACTATAGGACGAGGGCTGAAATAATTTCATTCGGTGCCGTTAAATACATGAGTCTGGTACATTGGTTCTGTGACGGCAAAGCAGAAAATGAGGTTTCTTCATTTAAAAAAAGCACACACACAGTTGTAAGTGGGCTCAAGGATGCTCTTGAGGATCCTGGTCTCAGCTTAAATACGTAGCGTCTCAAGAGAGCTCTGTTATTGACGATGAGTGTTCAGGCCATGGCGTTGGTCAGTTACTATTCATCAATAATGTATCCCAATGAAATCGAGCGTGAATAACAGTTTGGCTGCTTTTCTTCATGTTCACTGACAGAGAAAGTGGGTACCTTTAGTAACGAGGATGAAACGCTGATTTATTTCGATGTATTTTTCTGTTTCTGTCCGTCTCCACAGATTATAAAGGCCCAAACCCATTTACAAGCTAGCTTCTTCCTCCACACACCGTTGTACTTTCTCATAAATGGTTTTCTGTCCATTCTGCAGAACTGAAACATGATGTTGGTGTTAGCTGTACCCATGCAGAGTTGTCACATGCTTCTAGCTAGCTACAGCTAATGTCTGAACTCAAAAAAAAAAAACACTCCAGCATTAACATTTGTGTGAATAAAATGAGTCCAAAAATGTTCTTAACACACCTTTAGACACAGCAAATGCCATAACTCTTGGGTTGGGAAAGAAATCCTTTGCACTGTCTGATGGATTTGAGTCTGAATTTTTCTTTTTTCCTTCTTTCCAAGTTCAAATCCTGTGCTCCTGTTGTAATTGTTTCATTATCTCTCGCCAAATATATGTAATTTTTGAGTGCTTTTAAATCTTCTCATGAACTCTGGGGGCGCATTTCTAAATGTATCCAATCAAGTGTGATTTGGGGTGAGTAGCTAACCCCGCTTGACTCTTATAAAACCACACTTGACTGTTCTTGTGGGCCGTAGTAGCTGGCAGCGTGATATCATGGGTCAGAGGTGTGTGTTTGGATCTCACTTGGCCCTCCGGCATATTCCTCTCTGAAATATGTCACATTGCAGAAGCTACAGACGCTCAGCTGAAAATCCCAAACAACTGCATTTCCTCGTCATGCCTGAATGGACAGGGGCTGTTGTTTGAGACACATAAACTGTGTAGATTTATATAAGAACATAACACATTTTTAGCCCTGTTAGTGCCTTGCCTCTAGGGATGGCAGTGTCGGTCAGTCGGTCCACCACTTTGGTACAGATATCTCAACCACTACCGGATGGATTTCCATGAAATTCTGTACTGACATTCATTGTTCCCAGATGATGAATCCTATTGATTTTGTTGATCCCTTAACCTTTCCTCTAGCGCCACCATGAGGTTGTCTGTGTTGCTTTTGGGGGAAATATCTCAACAACTATTGACTGGATTTCCAGGAAATGTGTACAGACGTTCATGTTCCCCAGAGGATAACGTTGGTGAGCCTCTAAAGTTTCCTCTAGTTCCACCGAGGTCAAAGCTCCAGTCAAATATATCTCGACATCTACTCAATGGACTGCCAGGAAAATTGTGTACCGATATTCACGGTCGCCAGAAGAAGCCAGTTAGATTAGCTTAGCATAAAGACTGAAAACATGGGGGAAAAGCTAGCCTGGCTCTGTCCAAAGGTTAAATAAATCCACCTACCAGCACCTCAAGCTCACTAATTAACAGGATATGGAAAACAGTAGGTTTCAGTCAACGGTGGCTGGCTGACAGCAGGTCCTGGCCAAGAAACTGTCAACAAAATTTGTTTTAATTATGCAAAATCTGCATTTTGTCATTGTCAACTAATCATACTTGAAAATATAGGTACGTTTCACTGCAAACAGCATCAGAACTGAGCTGCAGAGGTTTTCTTGTGTTTGTATTCAATGACCTGTCAATCACTTTGGCACTGCGAGCAGGTTCCATTCATGTGATCTGAACTTTAGCTGTGGGCAGGACTACGCTTTTTTATTTACACGTTTAGATGACAGAATGCACCTTCAACACAGATTGATACTGCAGAAGCCATTTTGTTTCTGGACAGCCTCTAACAATATGGCTGTCAGGATGACTGACAGCTCGCTGTGCGGTGGATTGAGGCATCAGGTGACAAACCGACTGTGTGTGTGTGTGTGTGTGTGTGTGTGTGTGTGTGTGATATCACCAACAAATCAACAAGTGTAATTGTGTCAGGAGTTGACATGTCAAGATGCACTGACAGAATGACACAGTGATGCGCTGTGGTCTGCGTGTGTGTTACATCAACCAGCTGAATCTGTACTTTTATTGGAGAACAAAAGCTTGGCTGTTCTTCACCTGCAGAACACACTGACTACATTTACATGCAAAAAAAAATACTCTGGTTTTTACCCTGACAAAGACAATATCCCCACTAAGCTGTTTACATGGCTAATGAAATTGAATATTCCGCTAATATTCCCGTGTACATACAGCCGTGCGTACTCCGATTAACGTAATGACGTACGGCCCACGGCTACACCCTACGGAGGAATTTCCCTCCTTTTCAAACTGCAGTCATGTTGCTCCCAGGGAGTGCCCTCATTGTCGACCTTCTGCAAGTTTTGCAAAACTGCGTTCTTCAAGCCATTCTTTTCTTCGACCATGCGCGAGAACATACCCTAAAAGCTGTCGGTATCCAAGTCTTTCATAATGCTTGAAAGTAAGTGTGTTTCTCCACAAATGTGGGCTTTTCTTTTGCGCATGCATATACTACATCCATGATCGCCACCCGCCTTGCAGAATGTTGGCTCGTTGGTTCGTTTACAACGCGCAGAGCTGACAACGTAAACGGGCAAGAGGCCGTGTGTCGCAAACGGTAAAAACCCCAATCGAGACGCATATTCCAAATGCACTCATGTCCAAAGAAGGCTCCTAGAGCCCCAGTGATATTGGCACGTCTCAATCGGATAATGCTACATTCGGGATAAGGCCTAATTCGGAACATCCGAATGGGATTTGCTGTTTAGAAGATACGTATTTAAATCGGAAAAATTGTCATATTCGGAATAATATTGGAACATTTGTGGACCTGTAAGCATATGCGAACACATGAACCGGAAACCTGAGGAAGACTGACACAAGACTTCCTCTCCCAGAATTCTCAGCAGCAGGCTAATGTTCACGTTATGTGGGAGCACAGAAAAAAACTAGAAACGCTGCAGCGCAGGTACTTATGTCTAAAAAACGTCTACACTCTTCGCTCCTCTGAAAAATTCAGTGGTCTTTTCTGCGGTAAGTACAATACCGTCTTCAGAAAACGGAACAGTTTCTTCTGCAGTTTCTACAATTGAAATGATGCATTTCCACAGCCGAGTGGACCTCGATAGTGTGTAGCAGTTACTGTCCAAAAACTGAGGCAATTATCTCTGCCACTCTAAAGGGGAGCCAAAGGTAGTATTTACAATCCAAAATAGTTTTTTGGTGTTTTCTAAAGCATTTACCATCTGAAAGCCAAGTTCATCTGTGTTTTTTTGGAGAATTTACAGTCTGGACACTGAGCCAAACTGTATTTTCCATCTATTTACTATCCGACATGGGAGCTGAAATGTACCTTCTTTTCTATTTATTGTGCTAAAGCTGAGCCAAACTGTGGCACTGTGGTATTTATAGTCTGAACAATAAGCTGAAAGGTATTTTACTCAGAGGAAACTGGCTTTAACCATCTCTCCCTGATGCCCTGAATGCAGCATGAGCCACAGCTGGATGAGGTGCGAGGGGGGCATGATGGGAGATGGAGGCCATTCTGCCTGCGGCCATGTTAGAGCACAGGTCTGTAGTCTGATTCCCACGGGCACTCATTAGAGAGCCGCCACTCAGAAAACACACCTGCCGGCAGCCAATGAGACGCTGCCCTGCAGCCCACACAGGTCCCGCCTACACACGAACCAACGCTAACACGCTGGCTGACAGTGCTGAAACACACACACACACACACACACACACACCTTCAGAGCTGTGAGCGGGGTCTGCTCAGAGTTCGGCCTCCTGGTGCTAATCTGGTTTGTCAGCGAGGTAAAAAAAATAAAAAATTAAACTATTACAGACAGAAAGGGTAGACATCTTCATCTCTAATGGAGGAGAGTCTTCCTCAGTGCATGTCAGGAAGCAGCCATCAGACATAATGGAACGGCTCTGCCTCTGTCTGCACACACAAATATATCTTAATCTTCTGTCTCCTACACGCTGCTGCAACTCCACCATGGATCGACAGTGACAAAATATATTTTCCACCAACTCCAAAGGTGTCTGATTCACACTGTTCTACTCATCTCACGCAACAAATGATCGTTTTAGTGATACAAACATTTACAGAAGGCACCGACAGTTTTGATTTGTCGCCAGATTGAGTAATGCAGAACAAAGGAAACCTAAAGTACAACACACAGCCTCCGAATCACCTCATACTGCATGGATCGGGGCCCCCAGCACACACACCACTGACACCCGTCATACTCCGCTGGTCTGAGTTAAGGGGCAGTTAAATGAATTATTCAGAGTTTTGGGAGATACTGTTTTTTTTCTGAGAGTAAGATGTTTAGATGGACATCAAACTCATGTATGTGTGTTAAGAGCAGAGCAGGACGTGGTTAGCCTAGCTTAGCATAGACTTAAAGCAAAACGAAAAACCGCTTGCCTGACTGTCCAAAGTTAAAAAATTCACCTACCAACACCTCTTACGTCTCGTCTGCACAAGAGGCGTTTCACCTCACGTTGCACTTGCACTTTACGCATGTAACTGCAATTCGAGCTGTATTTGACGCTTCGACAATATGTCCTTTTTACATTTTTGCTCTTAGACAGGCAAAACAAACAACACGCCTCACCCTGTGAGCAGTTTCATATTGGAACTATAGGTAGAAAGCAAACCTGGGGATTGTCTTGTGTACACGGGTCATGATTTCTGGAAAGAAACGTTGCTGTTGAGTTTTTCAGATGTAGTTTTTTGACGCTTTGAGCACCACAAGCCGAGCGCCATAAAGTCCCATTGTATTCAAAAGAATGCCGACATCTTTACGGCTGATATCTCCAAAACTCAGCAACTCACATCAAACCAATCCAGATGGATAAACAGCGCTACAGGTAAGAGGAGGAATATGTGTTTTGATTTTGGGGTGAACTGTTCTTTTACAACGAAGCCGTGAAGCTAATTTTCCCCTTGCTAGTTTATCCGTGCGGATAAAAGACAGTTTGAGTGTTTGGCAGTCCGTTTATTAACAACCAAACAGCTAAGAGCGTACAGATGTTACCTGTAGCTAGCGAGCAATGAACGTACTGACTAATTGTGGAGTGTGTCTGA
Source organism: Coreoperca whiteheadi (assembly GCA_011952105.1). NCBI lineage: Eukaryota > Metazoa > Chordata > Actinopteri > Centrarchiformes > Sinipercidae > Coreoperca > Coreoperca whiteheadi. The sequence continues at coordinate 28,603,489 of CM022490.1, read as the reverse complement.
CTGTTATTTTCCTCCAATCTCCCTTCTTTTTTCTCTTGTGTCTGTACAAAAACAAACCCAAGTGGAAACATTTTCCATCCCCACAGATGCGGGGTTTTTTGCATCGGTTTGGATGCACCGCGTGAAGTGCTGACTTCTTTAGTCCATTTGCATCATTGCAGTGACTTTTCATGCATTTGTGCCACCTCCAAATTTTGCCTTTGATCCAAAATTCCACCTTTAGAGGTGTTGGCATAGGCCCATTAACTGTACGTTTTGTACTACAGAGCCAGGCAGCCTGTTTCCCCGGTTCCTGTCTTTATTTTAGCTAACCACTTCCTGACTCACTCTCAGAACCAAAGCCAATAAGCATATTTATATTTTAAAAGCATCAGTCATTTTCCACCGCTGTCTGACGAGAGGCGGGGGCGCAGACTCTTATTTTGGGAGGGAAAATGACGATATCCAGCCTGAGAGGGAAATGGTAGGTGTGATGAGGGAAGAGGAGAGTGAATATGAGGTAAATAGAGACAGGGAGGAGGTGTTGGAGGGAGGAGAGGTCACAACTCCTTTCATCTCTCCATCTCGACTTCAAAGGCGACATCAACGCTGCTTTGATTCCATCAGCACCTCCTGTTGAGGGGGAAGAAGGCGAAACAGGCGGAGGAGACGGGGGACTCTTGTATCTACATATTGATCTCAGTGCGGGTCGACATTGTTTTGTACTTCATTTGTATATTTCTGTAATTCTTGTGTTTATTCATGATTAAACGGTGGTAGATGGATCCAAAAACAGACCTATAGAAAACCCGGCCCAAAAACCAAATAAAGAGACCCAGCCTGACGGGGATCTGAGAACAGTCAGAACCGGTCTGAAGAGACCCGACAACACTGAGAACCGATCCACAACACGGTCGATCTGAGAACATCAACACCGGAAGCAACGTGACGCTCCAAGAATTAACAAACAGCTACGTGGCAGCGATACATGTCGTAAGAATCAATGTAAAGTTTAGGAAACTAATTAAAAACAAAGAGTTCTTTATACTTAAAAGACCAACTTATAAAAATGTTCCTTTCATTTCCTGTACCAACAATAAAGCATTCTGTAGCCAACTGGACTTTGTTGCACCAAATGATCAGAGCTGAGAGTCCACTTTGATCTTCTCGGGCGTTTCTGGGCATTCAGGCCAAATTAAAAAAACGGCAGTATGTGATAAAAGATGTAAGAGGCTGCATAGGTGTTGAAATGTGATCGAGGACGTCCACTTTTTAGGAACAGATCCATGATTCTGGAGGCTCGTCAGCCAGGAGAACGTGGCACGAAAAGGAAAGGAAGTAAAGTACTTGAGTAAATGTGCTTGCACACACCGCCCACTGAACACAACATTTAAGCTACAAAGGAATCGACCAAGAATGGATGCTTTTTAAACCTATTTGAGGTGACTGTCGTTCTTTTTTCAGGCCGAACTCAAGACAGCCAGTATCATGCGCACCGCTTCACACGCCATTGTTTGTTTACATTCTTGTTCCTAGCACCTCCTTCCCGATGACATCACGCAGGTCATGAAGGACGGCAAGCTATGATTGGTCGGTGACCAGTGTGTAGTTTGTCATGTCTCTCCAGCAGGAATTTCTGACCCTACCCACCTTATATTCCGAATGCGGAAATAAATAGTTGGTCGAACTTCTGTTGGATTGTTTCCCTGAGCTAACTAACGTTGACTTAACTAGCTTATGTAACGATGTTGTTGGAGAACTTCCAAAAATCAATAAAACACTGAAACGGCGGGTTGGTGCCACGTCCCCAAACTCTAAACGAGTGGGAGGATGCCATGAAGAAATGGCCTCATGTAACATATGAGAGAGAGAGAGAGAGCGCCCCCTATCAAAATACCAGTGGCCTATATTACAGAGGATGAGAGCCGAAGGTTGCCGTAGTTCGTTCAACCTTTGTGTGCACTTAGAGAAAGGTGAGGATCCGTCTCTTTGTAGCCAGCAAAGTAACGAAAACAAGCACACCCAACCCCGCGGTCCAGGAAGAAGAGAAAATACAGATGGCCAGTTAAAGTGCGTCTTCGTTGGACGAACAAAGTTAGCAGACAAGTCAGCAATGGAGTTCACATGACAACGTCCACAACTTGGATCATTTTAAAGGAAAATAACGATTTGGATTATTTGGATCGGCGGACCCTCATGGACTAAATATATAGAAATAATATATATACATCAATGAGTATAAATAATCGAGTAATGGACACGTGATCGGACTTTATGAGCGCTTCAAAGGTAACAGTAACGTTACGGAGTCACCACTTGTTTCCCGTCTCTCTTGTTTCCACTTTGGTGCTCGTGGTTTCCGTAAAATGAAGTGAACGACTGAATTGTGGAGAATCTAACTGATTTAACGATTTAAACTTAGCGCGTCCATATTGATACAAGTTTAAAGATTTAGCTATAATTGTATGAGCAATTGAGCTAGTTTTATACATCCAAAGGACTTCTAGAAAGACCAGACCCAGTGTCTCACTGAGACCTGCGTTAGTGACAAAATGTGTAGCGACACACGACCAGAACAATGACTCTGTGTTTAATTGGGGCTCAAGAGTTAGCACTAGCTAGCATTTTGGTTTTCCTCGAAGCCATAGTGGTCCAAATAGTTGTTGTGTTAGCTAGTTAGGAAGTGCCTGATCTGAAGTCTGGCACAAAAAAACATCAACAACTGGCTGTCTCTGTCTTTCCGTTGAAAGTAAGGTGGATAATTAATATTGGTTGGTCTGTCCACCACTTTAGTTGTTGTCGAGGCAACGTCCTCCATGCCAATTAGATTTCCATTCAATTTTCTGTACGTATTCCTGGTCCTCAGAGGATGAAGCCTCTGTTTTTGAGATCCTTTGACCTGCTCTCTAGCACCAACATTACGTCAAAAGTTCCCATTTCAAACAAGAAATGTAAAAATCTGAGGCAAACTTTTGGAGCTCTTTTCTGACTTGACAGAACATATTTTGTTTGGTTTTTTTAAATCAAACAATATTTGTATAGCAAGAGAAGCGAAGAGACGAGGCTTACCATTTGTGTTTTAGTTATTCTTTCCATGCACATAATCATTCCCCTTATGTCTACATACTGATTCTTAGTTCAGATCCATCTTGCTGGATGTACTAATTAATATTGATGAAAAACGAGCTCTAATCGTCTTCTGACTGATTAGAGGAAGGACAGAAAGTTTTGCGTCGTCATCAAGGCCGCTCCTCCCCCTCCTACCTGCTCTCTGCTTTCATTTCACTTCAGTTCATAAAAGCTAATTAGAAAAAAAAAAAAAACATTTAACAGTCTGGATCGCAAAACAAAGACATGGAGGACTTTTACTTCAGTCCTTGAAAGAGTGAAAAATTCAAGTTTTTCATTTGACGACTATGAATCATAGACGTACTGACGCTCTGCAGAATCAAACACTATACATACACAGTATAACTCTGTAACTTTACAATAGCTATTTATCTGTAGTCACACAGCAGGTAGAACATACACATTTCTACATACTTATATACTCATATTTAAAACGCATCCCCAAAATTAAAAATCCAGCTGGGTTTATTGTCTTTGCTTAGCTCTAAAGCATCCATCTATTGTGTGGACTTACTCATCGATGAGAAGCATCTCTGACGCTCTGCTGTTGACACTTCCTCGCATCTCTTCGCTCACTGAAGTCTTATAATAACACCTTAAACTTTGCGCACACTAACCTCGGACAAATTAGTTTCAGGTACAAAGCAGCTTCTTTTAAAATGGAGATTTCAAAGCGTTGTTATCTGATGTATTGAATGACTCTTGTAATTGTTTTAATAAACTCTATTTGTTGCTTGATTGGTTGTTTTTTGTTCTCTTGAAAGAGACTGCCTGATTATATTTTTATTTATTTGATTTTATTCTACGTTACTTTATTTTATATGTTACATTATCTTCTGACTATTTTGACATTCACTATATATATATATATCTTTTTTTTCCTTAGGATTTGTTTTATGTTTACATTTACTTGGCGTTTCATTTGACTGTGTAAAACCTATTTTAGGGAACACAAACCATCTGAGGAAGAGCAGCAACAGAAAGAGCCTGAAAATAAATCAACAAAGTAAATCAACAAAGTGTAAACAGAACAAAACGGCAAAAAGGAAGGAGACGATTTCCACAGACATACAGATGCTGCGTATGTCTTATAGCTGCCATGTAACTCCGTTTCCAATAACAGACTCTTTCATTATCATTACTTTCACTGGTCTAATCAATGTATTCATGTGTTCATTTTGTCTTTCTTTGTCTTCTGCTTCTATTTTTAGGTTCCCTGTGGAGGTTTCTTTCTTTACCGACGGGGGGTGTTTTCCTATGTGTGGGCCGGGCCACCCCCCCCCCCCCCCCCCCCCCCCCCTCTTAACCACCAACTGTGGGTTAAGGACCAATTTGAACAATCAAACTGATTCAGTGGCGGGGGGGGCAGTTTTGA
>CM022490.1:28488216-28598981 GCA_011952105.1 Coreoperca whiteheadi | reverse complement strand
CCCCCCCCCCCCCGCGGCAGAGGTGATTGGCTGTTGATCTTCCCTCCTGTTTATTTCGTTTATTTAGTTATTGTAATTTGGTTTTCTGGATCTTGTTATATTTGTCAAACCCTCCTAGTAAGCTCCATCTATTTGAAAGCACATTGTAGGTGAACACCCGTTGTTAAATCTCAGCTGTCGTTTCCTTATTCGTGCCCTCGGTGGGGCGTAACAGGCACCTTGAAAATGCCAGTTTGAACGTTGAGATGCTTCCTGTTGTCTAATATTAGTCTGAAAATTGTGCAAACTGTGGAACCAAATCAAGAGCCAAACACTGTGAGGCGTCTTCCTTTCAGTTTGCTCAGCGTCTTCTCTGCTAATATCCTCACTATTACAACAGTAACAATCTAAATGAAAACATACGTCGTCCTTATTTTGTGGATAATTAAAAGTAAACTGGTTGAACACCGACCTGTGAGAGAACACAGATTTCTATTTAGGCTCTCCACACTGTTTGAATCGCGCCGCCACATTAAGTCAACAGGGCGAATCGAGTGCAGTAATAGATTTCCTTCATCAACTCAAACAATCAGCACAGATATATCGAGTCAGAATTAATACAATTACTAATGAATTTCCAACCATGTACAAGCGGCAGAGTGAATTGTCTTTTTCTAGCTGCTGTCAGAGTTTCTTTCTTTTCCTTTTTTCTTTCAGTCTCTCTGAGTTGGAACGCGAGAGAAGACAAGACAATAAAATGGCTTTAAAGTCAAGTGAAGTCCATTGTATTTTTCCTTGATTTTACTTTCCCTCTCCCAGCACGGACAGACAGGAAATAGATGTCGTGCGTGCAGAACAGATTGAGAACAGAAGATCGTAGATATACAATTATAATGACAAAATGTAGGTTGTGCAACATGAGAAAGTAATAGCAGTGGCTGTAAATGCTCAACTGAGCCCCAAACAGCACAAACAAGGATGTGAAAGATCAACAAGGAACATCATTTTCCACCTTTTTTATTCGTCTTCGTGGGTTGTTTTTTTTTTTTTTTAATTCTACGAAACGTTTCTTCTGTTTTCTGTCACTGTCAGCTTTCATTCACAGATTTCTGTCCATCACTGTCGGCATCATCGTATCTAACAAGTCATCATCTTTTTTTTTGTGCTCGTCATACCGAACCGACTGAAAGATTCTCCTGCAGGATCAGCGCCCTTAACAATTTCAATCCCCAGAATTGGGATACTCAGAGATGAACTCCACTGATTTTGCACCTCGGCGTGTTCGCAGGCGTTTGGAAGTTCATGCAGCATATGTGAAAAGGGAGCATAAAGGCTTTAGTCCCTCCAGGCGGCGGGGGCTGTGTGAAGACCACCATGTTAACAGTTAAGGATTCACGCGCTCCCGTCCAGGCTGAGTAAATGATTCAGAATTATATTTCTAAACAAAATAACAACCAGCCTGAAATCGTTCAACCTGTGAACATTATTTTATCCCGTTTCTGATGACAAGTGTTCAAGCATTTTAACCAACAGCCCTCGTGGTGTTATCGCCTCTCTGGTGGAGCACCCATTCAAAACAGACCCAGATGAACGGATCGACGGCACGTGTTTATGTAAAAAAGGGTTTTACAGCTCACTTACAGCAGTTTTACAGCTTCAAACATTACCGTGACGCCAAATACAAGGAAGCTCGGGACAAACAAACAAATCAGTTTTCCCAAAAATACCTTGGGAAAGCGCCCTTAAAATAACAGACGTTAACAGGAGCTAATGCGTTAATGTAAAATATGTAGGTTAACAACCGCATTAATGTAAGTATGGTAATGTGATGGAATAATCCAAACAGAAGTATTTATGGATTTTGTGTCGGAGCGGACGGGGGCTGACGGGGGTTGCTTACTGAACCCCAACACGGACAGATGTTGACCCCCACCCCCACCCGTCCACCAACATGTTCATGTTTTAAGTCAGTTAATGATCTGTATTTAATCTCTGTGCGGGCTGAACCCTCCGACAGTTATTTTCCCCAGGATCTATCGGAAAACTCGCCTGAGGATCAGAGCCTGTTTACTCAAGTTTTACCGTGAGATCTCAGCGGTGAACCTGTAAAACAACAGGACGTCCTTTAAAGGTGTTCTGAGCTGTAAAATGTGTAAAACCATGATGGCAATTTTCATCAAACATCTTTAGATGTTTAGAAACGGCATTAATCACGCGGCGTTTGGTGTATGTAATGGCTTTGTTTGAGTCTGTTACACAGTCGAACATGCTGAAGGGTGAACATGATTGACGGTGTACTTGCTAAACATGCTGACGTTAGCATTTAGCATTAGCCTCACAGAGCTGCTAGTGCGGCTGTAGACTCTTAAGTCTTGTTTGAAATTCCAAGAGTGTATCTTATACAAACATTTTTTTTACTTAGTCAACTGTAGTCAACAATAAAATGATTTCTTAATATGCTGGGGTATTCCTTTGCCAGTTGGTACGTTTCCACAACTTTTCTAAAGTGCGTGTGTGTGAAGCAGGTCTGGTCCCAGCGTCCACCATCACACGCTGGCACATCAGTGCGAGAGGGTTCAGGACTGTCCCACTGTGAAATCACAAACTGCTGCAGGGCTCGCTCAAACTTTTTCAGCCCTTCATGCTCACTTTCTGAACTCCTGCAGCACTGCACGCTGTGCCTGTGGGATTTACCCGCAATCCATAGTGTTCTTATGTTGAAAGCCACACAGGGGAAGTCCGGGAGTCTGCAGGTAGATAGCAGCAATGTGTCTCGTTCTTTCTTCTATGAACGTAGGAGGAGTATGTGGACTGGATTTCATCTGATTTGATCAAAACAACAGAAATAATTCTAAACGACCAACAATCGGATGAAGCCGGTGTGAAGCGCGAGCCGTGCGCCTCTGCTCAGGTGACGGGATTTCGCTCCGTCTCCGGGGAAAACACGGCGAATTCTTTGGTCATCCACCCAAAACCGCGGTCCTGGGTCACGCTGTGAGAGACGCGTCCACCTACAGCTGATTGAGAGACATCAAAATGCTGTATCACCATCAGACATTTGTGGACCAACTGCTGCCTCAACCCATTTTTATTGTTTTTTACAAACCAAAAGCCTGAATATGCAGAAAACACTGACCAAAGGGCTTTTCACATAACACCGTGTGACAGCATGAATGTATACTGCGTTGGCTGGAGAGCTGCAAGGGAACAAACCACCGATGAATGGTGCCGTGTACAGGTTTGCGCTCCGTTTTTACCAGGCATTAATCGACAACCTGGAATGAATGAAAACTGAAAAACGAAATTTTTTTAAAATGACCCGACACAGACAGCGACCAACGGCTCGTTCCCACCGCAGGAGCGTTTCCTCCCTGCTGGGGGAGCAGTGCTTTGTCCCGTCACTGATTCACGGTCAAACACAAACCCCATCGCTGCTCCAACTTCGAGCCACTAGTATTAATACTAAGATGAGGGACAGACGCTGATTGGACTTTTCAGTGACACGCCGTTAGCTGGAGTTAGAGATAATCAAGGCAAACGGGTGAGCGGACTATTTGTTTCCTACTTGATTCAATGCAACTATTTATTGAAAATGTCAAAACACTCAGCAGGTTGTCGTTACTTCCGAGGTTCCTTCTCCACCCGGCATTCATTCATTATGTCCATCCGCTAGAAACATCATTCCACAACAAAAACACGATCTGCACAATCTTCCCCGGTCCCTCGGGTGCTGTGGGAACCCAAACAGGAACGCCCAAAAGGGCTCAAAGGGGCACGACGATCTTGTTAGACCCACCTGCAATGAAGCCGCCCGATGCGTAGAGGCCTCAAGGTGGAAGTCTTACGTCTTAAGTGTTAAGAGGATGACGTCATCAGCAGAGACCGACTAACTCATTTCTTTGCTAAAAGAGAAGTTTTTCGGTTTTAAAGTTTTATTCCCCCCCCCCCCCAAACTTTTTCAGCTTCAGAGAGAATTAGAAAATAACGATGTTGATTTCAGTCAATGTTCTGTCTTTGAAAATGCCACAGGAGGGGCGCGGGGTGGGGGTTGGGGTGTGGACGTACAGCGGTGTAAGGTAACCTTTAGCCTCGGGGCGCGCTGGGCTCCTGGCTGTGCTTGTTGTCTGCTGCGGCGGTAATGAGAGCAGCGGTGTCGAGGTGAGCCGCTCTGTTTCTGCGGGTCGGCAGAAAAACACACGCATTAGTCCCGGTAATGGGTTCGGTGGGAGACCTCGCGCGCATTTACAGTGTTTGACCTGTGACCTCTGCGCGCGCGCGGAGCTGCGGGGATCGTCAGACGAAGAGAGAGGTTTTCAGGGATGAAGCTCTGGATTTCGAGTTGCATTACCGCGGCGACCCCGAGGCTGAGGAGGCGGGGCCAGGGGAACGCCCGGCCTGGCCGCTGCATGTGCCTCCATCTCGCCTCTGAATGGATAAATAATTAGCTGTGCTTCCTCTCCTCGTCCTCCCACACGGGGTTAAAGCCAGCCGCTCTTCACATCGCTCAGCTTGAGAAGAAGAAAACAGGGCCGGAGCCTGCGATGCATTCAGGAAGACTGCGAGATTACAACGCCGCTGCACTCGCCTGTCATCCTCCTCCCTCACAGCTGACCCTCGGTGGAAACGGACAAGCTGGGATTCACAGAGACACGGCAGCTGAGGAAGGATCTGGAGCGTTTCAGACGGGTGTGGGTGGAATTTGCTGCTCCACCAAAAATCACCCGAATGGTTCCTTCAGAGAGGTCTGATTGCTCGTCCGTCTGTACCACTGTCGCTGGACTGATGTTAAACAGCCGCTCAGCGGTTTCACCTCCAGCGGCTCTCCCTCTCCACACTTCACAGTAACCTCGCCTCGCCCACTGATGCCCAGAGTGACCACGGACCGAGGAGGAGGCAGAGGAGGCAGGGAGCAGCTCACAGCGGGAATTGAACCGTCGACATTTGCTCGGCTCGTTCAGACACAAAAAACTAACACTGCTGAATATCTGCAGAAATATATTCCACCTGCAGTTCTGATTCACTTTCTCAGCGTCTTACCAATAAAGTAAGACTTTAAAATTATCGTCTTATTAACTAAGTCTTATTATTCTTTTCTTTAGCTTCCTCGGGAGCTTCCTCGTTAGGTATCAAAGAAGGAGGAAGCGTTCTAGTAAGGAAACCGTTTGGAAGAAAGGATAAAGGGAGCATCCTATTTGGGGAACAAGACGAAATGAAACACCCTAATCAGGCAAAAAGGAGGAAGGAAGCGTCCTTGCTAGAGAAGCTTTATGGATGATAACCATGCGTGACATGACAGTGTGTTGGGTGTCTCCGGTAGTGATGAAGCTACAGAGACGTATCAGCTGAATCTGTAGCTTTTATCTTATGTATAAAGATAAAGCCGAGGGGAGTTCCAGCTCACGGCTTGGGTTCACTCCCACTGCTCTCATTGCGTCGTTTTCAGAGAAAAAGCTGTAAAATCCCTCAGGATCTGGGCGCGACCTCAGACGGAACTAAAAGAAAGTGAATATTGGACTCGCATTCATCGGGAGACACGAACACCACTCCACATGAATGATCGCGTTGCTCCGTAACTGCTGGATGTGGAAATAAGCTCAACACGTGAACAGCGCCCCCCCCCCCCCAGCCGGTGTGGCCAAAAATTCGCAGGTTGATGGGAGCGAATCCGAATACAAAGCTCCGGTGAGACACAAGGACGGAAAAGATTATGATGTTTGTTGTGTTTGTCAGAGGCTGGAAGCGAGGCTGGACGTAGGAAAAGCCTCATTACTGGTTTCAGAGCTGTGTTGGCGCAGGTGAGTTCGACACAGTCAGAAAGACACCAAAGCGTGACGCTCCTCCGTCAATATTGGATCAGGAAGAGCGGCTCTGGCATTTAACATTTCACGAAACACGCTAACATTGATTCAGCAGGCCTGGAAGATTAAAGTGGATAAACAGAGGGAGTCAGTCACTTGGCACTGCAGGAGCAGGTAATGGGGGGGAAAAAATTAATATCATTTTATCTTTCAGTCTCTTTAATCTGTTATTTCTTAAAGGAGACGTACAGCGAATGTGACGCTTCTGATCCACTTTGTCTGAAAGGAACGGCGCCATCATTAATGTTATTAGCGACACCTGCTCTTTTCTCACATCGGATATTTCGACTCATCAACGCAGGGAAGGTCTATTCACAGAGATTCACTCCTCCACAGACGGCTGGGGCTGACACAAGAGCTGCAGGTGGGAAATAATTACAGAAATTAAAAAGAAAAGGAGTTCTAATTAATGGCTGTCGGTAAGTCCAACACCAAGCCCAATTTCTGTTCTGAAGCTCTGGAGTTGGAGCCGATGCTGCGACGTGACAGACCTCAAACCGGCTTGTGCGCTGGCTCGTGGGGCAGGCAGCACAAGAGGAAGAAGAATTGCCCGCTAATTAGTAAATACTACAGGAGGAAAGTATGCAGAATGTTATTTAAACGAGGCGACCTTTAACCCTGCGTGGAGGAGACTCTGAATCCTCCAGTTGTTATCGTTAGTCACAGCTGATCTGATCTGTAGACTCGGCTCGGGTCCAGCAGCTCCCGAGTTATTTTTGTTTCATTAAACATACAGTCAGAATATTTCGAGTGTATATAACACAAGCTGAAATGCTCCCAGCTGCCGTTGCGCTTCATCATCTCAGACATTTACTGAACAAACTGGGTCCTATTTTGGGTATTTTTAGCAGCTTCCGGGTTCAAAGAAGGTGGATAGCACAATAGACAAAGGTGAGCGGGGAAGGCCAGGTGATGGGGGGTGGCGGTGGTCGCTGCAGGGCAGGAGGGGGTAGTATCCGGCGGGAAAGACACAGCAGACGAGAGAAGGAATGGCTGGAGTCGTGACAAGTGAGGAAGGAAGGATAAACGGAAGCATCGACGTGAGGGAACAAGGATTGGGAGAGCCACCTTGTTAGGGAGCAAGAAAGGTGGAATAAATAAGCGGGAGGGAGGCCGCGCTCTTGTTACATCGGAGTTATCGTAATTACCAGTTTCCAACTCGTAAACAGCATCAACAATGAAGCTGTCATTACTGGTGGGAAACTTCGCACATGTCTGACTTGGTGCTTAATGATACATGAAAACCAGACATGAACACCAGTCGTTCAAGGTAATTAAATGCTAATTTAATAGATCTCGGGCTATACTGTCAATGCACAGTACTTTTAACCCTCACACAACCAACGCTGCCATGACACAACTGACGTCGACGTGACCACGAGAATATTTCCCATCGATGCCGCCCATCCCACGTGATGCGACCGCTGCATGGATGACGCGTCCTTTAGTTAGCACAGGATGGAGACAGGCTTCCCGGTTAGGAAACAAGGACAAAAGAAGCTCTGTGTATGCGATCGAGAGGCAGGAAAGCGGCGCTGTAAAGTTTCCTGGTTTTGGAGCAGAGAAGAAAAAAAAAAACCAACCCACAGGAGCAGGAGAGTTGGTTCTTCCACCATAAAAAAGATTTTTATTGCTTGTTCATGCTATTCTATGTATTAAGTTTACAAAAGTGAAGGTTTACAAAAGGTGCTATTCAAGTTAATTCAAGTTACCCTCATTCCCACTAAAGCCTGAAGCCTTTTTTCACTATAACTTGCATATTACACTGATATAGTTATTTGGGTACATGTGTACAGGTCTATATTTGCAGAGGTACACACACACACACACACACACACACATGTAACTCTATATCTAGTTACATATAGTTTTCCTTTTTATTCCTTCTTTGAGCCCTACTTTTATATACTGTTCCATTGTCTTTGGACCAGAGCCATCGCCTGGCCTCCTGGACTCCGGGTGTGTTTGCTTCAAAAGATCTAAGCGGAGTGGAGATTTCTGGCACGTCACCTTCTTTCAAGGTGCGGGGAGAAGGGGGGGGCTGAAGAGGTCAAAACTCCAGCAACACTTGTGGTGTGAAGAACAACTTTATTTGCAGCCCCATGTTTTTTGGCTCGTGGCCTACATCGTCCTTTTAAAATACTCCAAAATAAAGAAAAGCTATGAAATTCTCTCTGCAAAGAGCTACTATCAAAGATCTGATGTCTCTTTTCAAGAAGACGCGTCGGATACCTGCCTTGATACACGCTAGTGCACAGGTGCAAAAGCTACAAGGTGTGAAGGAATAAAAGGTGGCGAGATGTTTCCTGCTGACGAACGGGAATGTCAGCCGCCGCCGCCGCACACACACACACACCCACACACACACACACTCACACACACATCACCCCTGTGATGGAAAAAAGAAATAAAGCGATGACACGATCGTTGTGATTATAAATACAGTTTGCTGCTGGAGATCCTCACACGTTAGCCCGAGACTTGTCAGGAGTGTGTGCGTGTGACGGCGTGGTGTTAATTGGCAGCAGAACCATCATGAAGAGTTCGTGCCGCAGTTTAATTAAAGAAGCCGCGTCGCCGTGGCTGCGTGTATGTTTAACGAGCCACTTCGCTAACGTGAACGTGATTCCTGAGCCTCGTGTGACGACGCGCAAGCTAACAGCTACCTTTAACACACACACACACACACACACACACACACTCCTGAATGCTGTTCATCTGTTTTCATATACAGTTGATATAAATATTAAATCTCTGAGTGGCTGCGTTTACAGAAGTGAGCCCATTCAGGATTAAAATGTGAATATCGCCATAAGACGGCTCATTCTGAGATACATTTGAGCTGTAAAGGGCTGATTCCACCTTTTAGAATCCAATTCAGGACAAAACTTGTGACGTAAACCCTTTCCAGTCACGGGAAGATTCCCGTACTCGTTCTGAGCACGCGCTCTCACTTGAATTCAGACAAAACGTTCCTCATATAAGACTCTTGGCTGGTGTCCCCTCCTTTTCTGAGTGGTGCATCCATCTGAAGGTGGGGACACATGACTGGCGAGCCTACTGGGCCATACGGCCGTTGAAACCCAAGAGAATGAACGAGGAATGAGAGCATGTTAACTTTGAACGCGAAGCTAAAGCGACTGCAGGGAACCTTCAGTTTGTGTCGATTCTGGCGGCCCCTGTGGACGGGGGCGGTAGTGTTTCAGCAAAGATCTCGATCTGGCAAGCGCGACTTTGTTTTAGTACCGTTCACACACCGAGGTTACATGTAAGTCTACAACTAACAGATGTGGTCGCTCGGCAACGGTAAGTTTGATGAGAAAGCGAAAGTCTAAAGCAGGGGTCACCCACATGGTGCCCTCGGGCCCTTTCTGAAAATAGCTCACCACAGCGCCACTTGCCAGCGAGCTGCATCTAATTAGTTTTGTTGCTGTTCTCTTTTAAAATCGCACTTGCATTGGTGTCAATTTTAATTGATAATCTGTACGAACACGGTGCCGCGTGGTGCGCGATTTGTTAAAAATTGTCAGTGGCCAGTGAAAACGTCGCAGAAGTGAACATTTGAAAATGTAAATACTTGCAGAGATTTATAGAAATAAAGTTTTGCATATTGACATTGTTGATAATTATTGTGAGAAAGCATTAACATGATCAGCGTCTTCACATAGATGAATATCATTAATTACAAATAATAACATATAATTAAAGGTAAACTGAGAACAAATTTAATTATTTTAGAAGTGTGGATGAAACTGGTAGGTGTTCACATTAATCGGTACCCAAGAAGTAGTGATCAAGAAGCAGCTCGACTCCAAAATAAAATACACGTTAAAAAATAAAATATAACAGAATCTAAAGCAACTAATTATATTATATTAAACCACTGAACACAGATCCTCAGTATCTCTCTCACACACACACACACACAAAAAAAGACTGGGAGCAGTCTGAAATCTTCCCAAATCTTCATTATTACAACACACCTCCCACACAGCAAACCACCGACACAGGTGACTGATGGAGACTGAAGTCAGAGGTGAACCCATCCTCTTCTAGCTGTCCAATCAGAGCCCTCCCTGCTGCTCAGGTACAATAACGGACGCCACTCGCAACTCTAGCGCGCCTGAAAAGAAACTTTGTGTAAAAACCCGCTGACGAAGGGGAGGACGGACATCTGTTCTTATTCTGACTTGTTTTATCATGTTACATCACTGCCCTCCACACACACACACACACACACACACACAGTAGGGTCATGTACTGTTACATAAATGGATAATGAGAGAAGAAGAAGCAGTAGCGCAGGGACTGAGGGATTATTATTGTGCTCCTCACATCGCTGTTAGTAATTAAAGTCAATCACCACTTGAACAGGCTTGAACAGGCGAGCGGAGACACACAGAACTCCACACACTGTACTGCTTATTATGTTGGTGTGTGATTGATTGAGTCAATAACAGAAACATGGCATAGCTCTCTCTCTCTCACACACACACACACACACACACACACAGAAAACACACTCGTATGAAGCATCCTATTCACCTACACCCCATTCCCCAGAGCTGCAAGCGTGACGCGGTTCTCCCAGCGAAGTCGACTGCAACAAGTACGTACTTAAGAACAATTCTGAGGCACTTGTATTGTATTTTATGCTACTTTGTACTTCAGCTCCACTCCATTTATTTAACAGCTTTAGCTACAGATTTAGATTAACGCAATATGTACATGTATACGTATGTTTGTGAAAATCAGCTCCACCTTTACGAGCTGCACCATTAAGGTGTTGAGCACTTGAATGCATCGATAATTTACTATATGTGGACCCTTGAGTTGGGGCCATGCTGCATAATGAGTACCTTTACATTTGGTGCTGTAGGTACACTTTGAAGCTCATAGTTGCATAGCAGAACAATATTGAAAGATTAAGGTGTTATGGAGAAAAGAAGAAAAAAGCAATGTGCATGTACAAACCAGTACGTTGTGCCCTCGAATGAGTCATTTTCACACACGATTCGCGCTTGAATTAACCGAACAAAATATTATATTATTAACATTTGAACCTATTTTAAGGGATTTTTAAAGATCACGTAATGTTGAACTGGGAAATCCAAAGAGCGTCCATGTATGAACTGCAAGACTGCGTTGAATCCTTTGTGTTAGCTGCACAGCTAGCAGCCGCGTTTTGCTTCTTGAGATGCCTTCAAATACCCAATTCATTCCTTCACATCGATATCACTGTCCCCGTTTTCATCCCGTGTGGCCCCCACCGGACACAAAACGTTATTCAGAGTCCGTAAGCTTAATACACTTTTATTACATATTTTAAATGAGCAAATGAACTAGATTTTACCTGTTAAGCATTTTAATATTGCTTCAAATTTAGCTAACCAGCATGAATTGCTATACTTTAACAGTGTTTTTTTTTTATTCCTCCTTAGGGCTCCTTAGGGCTGCCGTCCCAGGCACGATACACACTAATTCAACACACTCCTGATCCCGCCTCCATCTAATACATGTGTGTAAGAAGGGCGCAGGAGACAGTGAACCAGTAAAACAATGAGATTCCCGAGTGATCGGCCTAGCAGCCAATGAAGGGAGGCTGCCCCCTGTTTGCATGTAAATGGTAAATGGACTGTACTTGTATAGCGCTTTTCTAGTCTTTCTGACTACTCAAAGCGCTTTTACACTACATCACATTCACCCCATTCACACACATTCACACACTGATGGCAGGAGCTGACTGCCCATCAGTACAACTTAAACTAATCATTCACACTCACTCAGACACCGAAGGCGCAGCTTCGGGAGCAGTTCAGGGTTCAGTATCTTGCTCAAGGATACTTCGACACATGGCCGGGGGAAGCCGGGATCGAACCGCCAACTTTCCGATTGGTGGACGACCGCTCTGCCACCGAGCCACAGCCGCCCAGCATGTATCGCTCAGTCAGCAGTTGCAGGAGCAGAAGCCTTTTTTCCCCCCATTGATATAAACTACAGTGTGCTACTGTATATTTGCACGAAATATGAAAAATAAAACGTATTATTTTCATTCCCAAAGTTTTCTTTCTTTGCAGGTGAATTTCCCTGCCCCGTTTGGTATCTTTGGAGACTGCGGGACGTTTGCCTTGAATCTTAAAACACAGCTCAGAGTGTCTGGATGGAACCTGGACGTGCTGCGTCTGTGTGAGCGGCGGAGCCACCGGGAGAGGACGGCGTTTGAACGCTTACGGCGAGAAACCTGACCTGACGCGGTCTCCGATGGCCACGTAAACCTGAAACTCATATCTGATGACGCGGGACTGAACTGAGGGAACCGAGTTCCTCTACAGCCTGCAAATCTCAGCTGCAGCTGAACCTGGCTGTCAATACATACACATGTTCATATTAGGCTGTTTTCAAGTAGTATTCAAGGAGTAAATTTACTTTACCGTTCTGTACGAAGAGAGATGTAATCTTTACAAACATTCAGTAGATCTTCCTGGAGCTCCTTCACCAGAGCTGAGACAATAATGTCGATTGAAGTTAACAGGCAACCGTTTAGATTCGTTTTTTAAACATGACACATATTCAGCTTCTCTGTTTTAAATCACTGTAAACTGAATATGCTTTCGGTTTTGGACATTTGAAGACGTCACCGTCAGCTGTCAGAGGAGTTTCACATTTAGCAGACGCTTTTATCCAACGCGACTTACATATGAGAGCATTCACAAACCGAAGGCGCAGCTTCGGGAGCATGTTTGGGCTTCAGTATCTTGCTCAACGATGCTTCGGCGCATGGCGGGGGCATCGAACTAGCGACCTTCCGATTGGCGGCCGACCGCTCTGCCACCAAGCCACAGCCGCCCATTTTTCTACTTTTATGGCGTAAACAATAGATTTCTTGAAATGAAATAATGGGCAGATTAAATGATAATCTCCGTTTTCTGTCCATCAGCAGCACACTCGTGACATGAAGAGGAGGTAACAGGCTGACACAAAACGGAGGGAACAGCTCAGAGTGCCATTAAGATGAGGGAGGGCAGATGGAACTCACACAGGATGTTCTGTAGTTGATTCCTGCCTGCGCACATCACTTGAGAACGGAGGCACTCGGGGTCCATGAATTTTACAGAAAAGGGTGCAATTTTAGGACAGGAAATTCAACAACCAAGACATTTAAACAAAGATAATCGACAAGCTAAAACCCAGGCGTTCCCCATCTTGTAACAGGTTCCCATCAGGGCTACAGACCACCCTCTCCGTGGGTGAGGACCCAGTCGGGTGGTCTTAATGGTGGCATGTCAGCATAATCTGATTTGGAAGACTCAATGGACAGAGAGAGATGGATGGCTGGGACAGGAAACAGAACGTACACGGAGAGAGGGCTATTATGAATGAATGGAGGTGACGGATGAAGGGTGTTACGGATGGAGTGGTGCAGGGGTTAAGACAGATTGTGTTTCTCTGATTTGCAGAGCGACCGAGTGCAATGTGGGTCAGCTCTCAGTGTGGTGGTGGCTGAAAGGATCAGATAAACACACACACACACACACACACGCACACAGAGCTTCAGCTTTTTTCATTTAATGGAGCTAAGCTGGCAGTTTCCCCCCTGATTCCGCTCTTTGTGCCGAGCTAGGCTAAACCCCCCCCCCCGGGACAGACAGAGATGAAGCGGAGGGTGAGCTCGTGGTTAAACCAGCACTTATAACAGCGATGTCACACCAGAATCAGCTGACTTCAATGAAACTTCAGTGGTCAGTGGATTCACTTGTGGAGGCGATATAAACGCGCGCTTAGAGCTTTTTGTGTAAAGTTTAACTCCGATGAACTTTGACGTAAGAATTTGCGGCGCTATCCGAGAGCGAAGCATCTTGACAGGGCTGAAGTTCGAGTCAACAGAGAGCCCGAGCCGAGTCCAACGGGGCGAAGGCTGCCGTATTCTCGGCGTCACACCGTCCAACTGCGTATATCCTGTACTGCTGGAGGACAAACTGCTCCACAGAAGAGATCCGGAAACTAGCAAATACAAAATGGGGTGTAGAGACTTGCTGGTTAGCAAGCTCAGAAGATTTAAGTATTTAATGAAGGTATCCATAATGCGCCAGCTGTGTGTAATACGCACAGAGATGTCCGAGTGTGCGCCTGTATGACCGCGGGTCAGGTCGGGGTAAAGTGCTGAGCCCTGCCGGTGTGGCGCAGGTGGAGGCTTGAAAACTGGACCGGTTCGCGACTGCGGTCACACGCTCTCGCACCTGTCTTTAAACGTCTTCTCGGGGGACGGGTCTTCGTCTGTCACTTGGAACGCTGTTTGCTTTTCGACACAGGACTTGACCTGGCCGTCGGAGGATATTTCGCACACCGGCACCCGTATAACGGAGAGCGCTCGCCACTCGCAGCCTTTTCTCTCTCTGTTCTGGACGTCAGAAAGAAACTCAGCTGAATTCACAGACAGTAAATCAGGCGTGTGTTGATATTTAGCGCTGTGCTCTTTGGAGCAGCGGCCTGGGGGAAACGTCTCCACGTAACTGATTTGATTACGTCCGTCAAGACGTTAAGCACATCATCTGATCTAATTCAGATTTATTCTAATCATCTGGAATCCAGCGTGGGTCAAAATATTCAGCTCTTTATTCAAAAAAACTGATAAATAACCATGAATCATGTTAGAAACACATGACATCCAATTAAGAGCGAACGTCTTGTCACCTGCAGTTGTAAGGACAGACGGCAGCGTGTGCTGTACAGATTGTAAATGTAAATAAAATACTGACATACATTTGGATAAACTACAGTGTCTACACTGCAGGGAATAAAACAGGAAGGAGAAGCAGGTTCAACAACGGCAAAACGGATTGTGAAGAGCCGCTGATCTTCCGTCAGCCTTCTTCACATTTTTTCCACGCAGAAACGTTTCCACCTCGGGCCGAGAGGATTCGGATTTCGGTCACATTCAGGCTTTTCTCTCTTCAACAAGAAAACAGCGCCAAATTTAACAAGAGAGACAGCCATGAAACAAAGGAAATACCATTCAGATGTATCCAAAATACTGCAATAGATAAATACAGTGTAATAAGTTGTGAAATATAAAAAATATTAATAAAACACATACTGATTCTACTGTGTTTTTCCTTAATTTCTTTACATCTAGACGACGTGTATAAAAATGTAAATAGAAGCAGCTTCCTGTGGATTTCCTGCTGTTAAAGAGGAACAGCTGTATTCCCTGCTCTGCTAATGTTTAACCGATATCTGTCTGGTCTGACCTGTCTGTCATCCCGCCGCCCCCCCGGTTCCCACCCCTCCGCGACCTCTGACCCCGAACAAAACAAGCAACTGGATTAATCAGCCCCGCGGCAGGGAGATGTGGCTTTAATCTGCTCTAATCCACCACATTAGATACCAGCGCGCTCGTTTTTTTTCTCTTCGGGGCTGCGACGTGGCCATTCTGCTGTAATGGCCATCGTGGGATTAAGTGAGCGCGTTAAGCCACTTCTCCCTGTAAGAACGCCGTTCAGCGTGAACGCCGGCGACTTAAGACCTCGGCGGGTGGCAGCAGGCAAAACAGACATTTAGATTTAATAAGGTGACACAACAGGAAAACAGACAGTGTTTACAGCTGGAGCGATGCGGGGGGTGGGGGGGGTGGGGGTGGGGGTTAAGGTACAAGGCGTAATCCCGCCACAACAATACGGCTCACACAATTAAAACTACAACAACGTCTGTCAATATTAGTATGAAGACAGATAGCAGCCGTCATGTCACTTTAATCCCTGATAAACCTGCCTGTGTTAATCCTTCATTTACTGCTGCAAACTGCCGTCACTCCCAATACACAACACAGCAGTCCACGCCGGTTTATTTCTTTCCCTTATTAAGTCCAGGAAGTTTTGGATTTAAATGTTGTTGCTGTTTTCCTTCACTGAAGTGTTGATGAATAGTCGCTGAGCAGTTTGGGATGTAAAGTCACTTTTCACTCCACTTTTACCCTCACGATAATCTGTCTTTACGTTTTTAACCAGTGCAACGAAAACACAGGTTACTTATACAAGAAAACAAGTCATCATTACGGTGCAGAAATGATCAGTCAGCGAATCAGGTGTTCCACCGAAAATTAATTAGCCAGCAGTGTTAGTGAGTGATTGATCTTTACGCCGTTTATCAAAGAAAAATGGCAAAAACTGCTCTTGTTCCAGCTTCCCAAACACGATCACGTTCGCTGCTTTTCTCTCTTGTATTTCATTGTAAAATGAACATTTTTGGTTTTTGAACCGTTGGTCATACAAGACATTTTATTGAATTTGAAGTGCGACGGGCATTTTTCCCTGTTCTTTCAGATCAACAGTCAGTTAATTAAAAGGTTAATGAATAGTGAAAATAATCATTAGTACCTTAGTATCATTAGAACTGTGAAGTTCTGGTTGTAAATGACCTTTGGTACGATCCAGCATACTCCAAATGATCTGTTGCTTTTCATGTTTATTCGTTTATTATTATTATTATTATTCAGATACTATTTGTCCTGGTAGTTATAGTAGAAAGGCTGGTGCTTTTATTTTGAAGCACAGTGTCTTCCAAACAAGGCAAAATGTCTATTTTGTTTGTTTAGCACCTTGGTTTCATATTGTGTGTAAGATTTAGCAACACTAATTACAACGTTAGTTCGGTTCTACGAAGGGGTAAGCTGTGAAACTAGATTTTGCATCTGGAATAAGAGACGCCGTCTCAGTGTTTGTCGTTGGTGTTGTTCAGCCTTGCGGTGGCTACTGCTGTTGCTACAGTAGCTAATGATGAAATAAACAAGCGGGCAGCAGGGGGAATCTGCTAGCCTAGCAAGTGAAAAAAAATGCACCTACAAGCAAAGGTTTCAATGCAGGACTTGTGTTGGTCTATCTGTTCCTTATTTTCATTGCTTAGTTTGCATCCTGCTTTCACAGCTTCTACGTTTCCCGATTGTCGGAATACTTGTGCTTCCGTGGGGTGAATAACCTGAACTTTTAAGGCACTTCAGCCTCATCGCAAAACAGCTATAAAGTCACAAAGACGTAGAGGCGGCGCCGTATTTCCCCTGACTGACCTGATGCTGCAGGCACTGGGATCTAACACCAAGTAAAAGCTGCTCTCCTCCATTAGAGGCTGTTGGACTGGATGGACCTCGGGACAGAAACTGGGAACCAGTCGGTCTCCCAGTTGTTCCCTCGTCGATTCCCGGTCTCCGCCGCCGCCGCCGCTCTCAGCGAGCGTTAATGTGACAGCCACTTTGAAATTAGGCAGCGGATTAAATTAGGGCTTTAAATCCTTTTGGAGTCGCTCATTCAGTCGTGAAAAGATTAAGGGGCGACGATGAAAAGGGATTCTAGTTAAGACCTACATTATCGCAGACCTCGGCGCCCAGACAAAAAAAAAGTGTGCGGCGCATTTGAAGCCATTTGAGGATCAGTTTAAATGATTTCTTTGTGGAGGAGTGAATGAAATTATAGAGCAGGGACCAATGCCTCTCTCTCTTATCAGCCTTGCAAATGGACAGGTCCTGTGAATCAGACACACTTTCATTTCTGACAAAAAAAAAAAAAGGCTCAGGGGCAGAGGAGCCGAACACCAGGTGAAGTTATTCATCTCAAGGTAATATTTACCGAGACGGGAGAGACATGGGGAGAAAGGAGAGGAATTCAACCTTACCAGGAGCGGAGGACGGAGGGTGGATGATGGATGGAACAAACAAACTGAGACTTCAATTAAAAACAAATGGAAATATCTCATTTCCCCTTTCACAGATTGGATTTATATTGCTGGAGTTTGTTGCTTGGTTACCTCTCATTGCCCCGCTCATTTCCAAATGTTGATTAGGTCGGAGACAATAAATAAATCGATGGCTGTGGGTTGCCAGGCCTGAATGTTTCCGGGGGGAAAGGGAGAGCGTGGTCCTCCTGAGCAGGTCTGCTCGGAGGAAGTGGACCTGAACCGGGACGTGACCGCCAACTTAAACGCTTCCGTAGGGTTGGTTCAAGGGCGTAGCTTTGGTTTCACAAGTGTGAGGGGATTAACAATTTAGTTAAGAGTCCAAAGGTCGTCCAACATCCAAGAAAAGTAGGGAGTGCAGAGAGTGCACGCCTCCCCCAAAGCTGCACGATACTATGATATATCTGTTAAGTTTACTGACGTAGATGTTAAAGGCTGAGCTCATTTTAACTACTTTATTTTCTGTTGGGTAGGTCAATTCTACAGCAGTGCATCATGGTCTATAAGATCATCGTGTGTGTACATTCGCTGTCCTGTGAGAACCACGTATCTCTAAAAAGTCGCCTTTTCATGAGCTCAGAGAAAACAGCCCTGCGTTCAGCTTGGTGACGGTGCATTTTCCTGCTGATAAAATAGCTGATTAAATAGTTTATTTAATTTAAAAAGTAGAAGAGTTCCCTCAACCCATACTGGGCGTTCACACCGGACGCGAATGAATCGCGCTATCCGCGTTATTGGCGTCACATTCACTACACAACTGATGCTAATGAACATCATGGGGGGGGGCCCAGCGGTACTTCAGACTGAGCTGGTCCCATTGAGTGAGGGACATTTTTTTCAACTTACCAGATTGTCCGACCTCCTCAATCGCTTTCGTCCAAAAGTTTCCTGTTTCTATGACGATACGAGGACGTGACGTAGAGCACCGGGTATCCACACACAGCCAACCAACTTGTTCAGCTGCGTGCCGCCACTTACTGTACCGGTGTGTGCAACTATTATTTTATCCTCCATTGTTGTGCAGATTTCTGCCTCCGCTCGTAATCCCGTCACTACTCGAGCAAGCTCCTGATTGGCAAACGCGGCACCAATTTTCGCCAAAGTTCAGATTTTTCAACTCGCGTCACTCGCGCCGCAGATGCGTCTACGCGTCTTTGCATTGACCAGCACCATGGGATGTTGAATGCTGGTGAATACCGTATCTTGGGGGGAAGGGTGGGGTGCTACAAGGTACAAAAAGCAAAGGCACAAATGCCCCGGAAAATAAAACAGCCTTACCGCATCTGCCATACTCGCATCATTGGTGTAAAATCCAAAAGGCTACTACACATAACATAACATCTGTTAAAAGCCAAGAGAACATTAGCCTACTTTACTGACAGGGGCAACGGGGCATGTCAGACGTTTTTAAAATGCCCCACTGCTGGAGGACAAAGCACAGCCTGTCATAGACGCTGCTAAATTTCAATTTAACAGATCCTTACAGCGTCAATAGTTCCTGTGTTCGAACTGTAACGTTGATTTGAATAAAATGTGACAGCTCTAGTAGTTCACGTTGAATCAGTCCCACTGCCGTCATTTTAGTCTGTTCAGGAGATTTGTTGACAGTAAGAACACATTTTGAATGACGCCAGCCTCATCCTTTGGTGGTGGCCACTTTGGACTATACCTAAATGCTGTCCAGAAATATCAGGGTACTTGTACGAGTGTGAAATGTACACGAGAGGCAAGCTCACTACCACTGACTTAAGAGCATTTAAATGGTCCATAACTATTCCACAAATTGTGCAGGACCAGTCAGAGCCCTCTAAATTTGGGGTATGGTAAAAGAATGTTTTTAAGATTCAAGGCATTCATTAATTAATGATTAGTGTTAACTAGTCATATGAACATATATCGACTTGATCATTTTTTAATGGAATTCATGATACATCCTGCACAGGTTCATGCATTAAATCATCATGACTAATCTATTAGTTATGCATTACTTAAACATGTGAGGTTGTATTTTTTACCGTTCTTATCAAATATTAAGAAATAACCAATATTTATAATTGACTGTATTTTTTCGTTGCCGCTCTGGAAAACATTACACTGTTAGAATGATTACCATGTAGTCACTGCTAATTGGCCTCCGAGAAACATTTCACAGGGTAGAAAATTAAGAATTTACAGATCCAAATGATTGATTATCATCCACAATACTACAGACGAAAACACTTGGGATCGATAGATGAATGGATGGATAGATAGAGTAATGTGGAGGTACTAAATCTGCACTCGAGGCTAAATGCACTCTGCCTGCTGAACTGCACAAAGAAACATTTAAACTTCACATTTCCATTTCCATTAGCTGACACTCTCATCCAGAGCGAGTGCAGTAAATTCCCACTTCACTTTTTACATTTGATGGAAGAAAATGTCATCACGCTGAGGAAAAAAAGAGACAACTCTCCTCATCCAAACATTTTTCCGCTGCGTTGCGTTCAGCAGAGTATCAGAGAGCTGTTAACATGTTAATATCTGATCAGTGGCTGCTCTCCTTCCCTAATCTCACTGTGACATACGTCATTAAATACAAGTAGGATGGCATAAAACCTAAAGCAGCGTTCACATATTGAACGAGTCGGAGGTGTTTATGAGGGGAAGGTTTCCTGTTAAAGTATCATAAGCGAAAGGACACGTGACCATCCTGAAGAGGACGGCATGACTTCTTCTTGAAAGAAGAATGTTACGAGTTTTACGAAATTAAGATAAGTTTGATACAATTCACGATCTCAGCTGTGTCAGGCTTAGGGCCATTGGTTTCCACTGTTATTAGTCAGGCTGGAATAATGAAGTGAAAATAAAATGGCACAATGAAAGTGTTGGTCCTGCGAGCATTTGTTTGCAGTAGGCTACGTCTGCTTTCTTGACATTAGACATTGCTATCTCCACAGTGGCTGAACAGATTTTTACAAACGTCCACCTCCCTTCGTTCTTGTTGCAATTTGATCGACGAAGATCACTGGGGTCAATCCTAAAAGGCATGTACTGATGCCCTATCAGTAAAACACTCTTTTGTAACACAAAACGGCAGACAGTTATACCGAAAACGAACGCCCACTGCTCTGAAAATACACACTCTCTCCCTGCAGGTGACTGCGCTGTCCATGCTGGTGAATCGGTGCAGTTTTGCCCAGGGGGTGAAATTTAAATGTAAATATTGAAATAATTGGAATTTTAATTATTTAATGAAACATTTAAGTAATTATTTAATGGTGTATTTAATTTATTTCATTTTGGCACTTTTAGTCCTCCATACAACGGAGGTCAAACTCGTGATTTTATTCCGACATTGGAAACTTAAGTCTGCCAAAGTAAAATTGCTTGAAATGTTGTTTGG
The DNA here is from genome assembly GCA_011952105.1 of Coreoperca whiteheadi. Taxonomy (NCBI): domain Eukaryota; kingdom Metazoa; phylum Chordata; class Actinopteri; order Centrarchiformes; family Sinipercidae; genus Coreoperca; species Coreoperca whiteheadi. Next base: position 28,578,038 of record CM022490.1, on the reverse strand, counting down.
CGCAACCCCAGTAATAGGTAGGACACACAGGACGTTTGCCCAGGAGACTGCCGTTCGTTGACTTATTACTCTAACCCAAACCACGACCTTTTCCTAAACCTAACCAAGTAGTTTTGGTGCCTAAACCCGACCAAACTGCGAGCATTTCACAACGTCTAACCATGTGTTAACTGGCACAAGGCCTGAGGGCAAAGCTGCCCCCTGTGCGTATTGTCGGAGCAATGGCCGTGTGTTTTCGGGATGACGGGCTGCTGGACAAACAGGCTTTCGGTCCAATGGGACACGGGAACAATGGGCAGCCCCCCTCTGCTGAACGATAATCACGCATTTTGGATTCGGCCCCAGAGAAAGAACAAATTGCGGACAAAGTTAATTTTGTTTGCTGCGTTACGTTAGCCAGTGCTGCAGCAGGGGCACCATGGACGAACAATATCAACAAGAGTGGATGTGTCTGTATTTGCCTTAACTGAAGCTTGATTAAACTTGATTCATTTTCAGTCATTAACCAGAAAGTTTTCATCTTTAAAGTTTCTCTCAACCTTGTTTTTTTTACCTATTAAGACCTTCCAGCCCTGCAGCCTTCTTCTCACTGTCTGTGGTTAACGAGCTGTTTTTCCTGTTGATAGAAGACGAGCTAATTAAAACACAGGTGTGACAGCAGACTCAGGTGCTCTCATCAACATGACAGCCGCATCACCACTGATCCATGAAGACAGGCTCCGGGTTGCATTTTAAGACCTTTCTTTAAATATCTGACATTTTAAGTCGTGTTTGTGGGTTTCATATTTTTATTCAATCTGTTTTTGTTATAACTCTTCTATCCATTAATGTTATTTTACTTTTTACTGTTACCTTAATGTCATTACAAAACATTTTATAGATTGTTAATAGTTCATCTGTTTTAAATTTTGCCTTTGTCTTTCCTGTTATTTTAATCCTGATATTGAATAGATTTTGGACTTTAGAATTGCACACATTTTTTTCTCCTACATAAAGGTTTAAAAACTACATACAGTGTCATCTGAGTCCATTTGCAGCTCCTTAAAAGATGAATCTGACACTACTATTAGTCAGATCCCTAACCCATACATAATTACATTAGGTTAATCTGGAGACATGCAGCCGGTCATCAAACTTAGCATCGCTGTAGCTGTCAGATAACTTATTACCTATATGACTTATATAACTTTATTGATTGCTTTGGAGACCTGCTAGCTACCCAAAGAAAGCTTGTCATTCATGAAGACAAATATTTGATGCATCACTGACAAGACGTTATTGAGGCCTGGTCACACCAGAATTTAAAACTGGGTGGCGCCATAGAAATGAATTGATTCACCGCACAATTTTGCAGAGGACTATTTCGCGAGGAGAACTAAATTTGTGCAAACTTTTTATGTCTTTTATATCTTCGTGAAATGCTTGTTTCTAGAGGCTTGAGGACGCAGTGACGTCTCGCAGGACTCACGATCTACATTCAATTTTCCCATAGACAATGTTACGTGGCTCACTGTTGGAACTCCTTAAATCATCCGTACAAAAAATTCAGGTGTGCAGAGATTCAAAATACGTTGGTGTTGAGAAAGCTGAAAACACAGTCTGCAGCTTAAATCAATTCCCTTTGAAATTCTCTGACTGGCCTCTTCTCCATGACAACGGCTCAGGCTCGGGGGTATTGTGCAGAAAGTTCAAATCCGTTGAACCTTGCCCCGAGACGAGCTGCTCTTTGGAGGGCGCAGCTAGTCGCTGTTGACCGCGGCTTGGACTGGAAGATGGACGAAGCACTGATTACTTGTGATTCTGAATTTCCAGAACTGTACAGAACAAATAGGCCTCATATTGAGACCAGAAACTAAAAATATAGACAAAATATCAGAATGCAAAAAAAAAAATCTAATAAATCAGAATAAAAATCAGTTTGAATCGCTGAAAACAATCTCCTGCGATGGTGCAACACAGCTAACACGGAAGCTCTGCGCTGTCAAGACGGTTCGTGTTGGTCAATGGCATGACCGTGAGTGTCAAAGTAGAGTTTAAGGGTGCGGTCAGACTGGTTTTCTCGCGATATCCCCGTGTCAGAGTTTTATCCCTTTAAATCGATCATTAAGTGACCGAAAGCGAACGTGTCTTGGCCCGTTGCTCATAGAAAAAAAGTTGGCAGCAAAATGCGGCCTGACTGCTCAATGCAGAAGACTTGTGCTGAATCATTTCGCCCCCACAAATGAATCTGATTCCATGGAAATGACTTGATTTTGCAGCAAAATAAAAATGCAAAACGCTTCTCTTTGACTTTGTCTTTATTCTGCTTTTTTCTTTCTTAAAAGGAAACGAATTGAAGAAGTACATAGAAAAACAGTTATTGTGAGGACAGCTCCTGATATGTCCACATTCATTTAAGGAAGTTCTCGAACATGATTTATGGCGTTGGGGAATGAAACGAAACTTCTGCCTTTGTTTCCTTCCCGAAGCTTCGGGCCTCAGATTCTGGTTTATTATTCACGCTCTCCACTGAGAACAGCTTGGACATGTTTGTGTTAAATCTGTGGCGCCTTCTAAAATTTTGGAGGTGGCCATGGCCGGCGGGCTGCTGACCTCAGACTCAGGACTGGAGGGACCTGGAGGTTTGTGGGTAAACCTCTGAGGCCTTCGGCTGGCCGCTACAAAGCTGCTCTGACAAATCAGCCGGAGGGAAGGAGGAGGAGCTGAGGCTGCATGGAGGACCACCAAGGCCAAGAGGCCCGGGGCTATGCAGGGGTACGCTCGCTCCACCACTTGCTCTCTCTGCCTCTCCCCTCCCTGTTATTTTTATTATCACGACTGCCGATGAGAAAATCCGTTTCCAAAAAAGCAATCTACAGAATAGAAACATACCATCTGACAGGTTTGCAACTCACTCTTTTCATCACAGGTTAACCTACCGGTTACCTGGTGAATCCTGTAGTCTTTAAATTGACAAATCTAACGATGAATGCCCATAAAAAACCCACCAGTGACCAAAGTGATGTCTTCAAACTGCTTATTTAGTCCAAAACCTCAAATGGATTTGTCACAGAGGAACGAGCTGACGTTTGGTGTTTTGACTTAATCCCAATTGTTATTAATAAATCATTTCCGACCACCTGACTTATTGTTTTAGCACTACAGTTTATAGTCTCAAACCAGGGCGAGATGATGAGCGGCATGTATACAGGCAGGCTTTATTATCAGTTATCGACGATATGTCAGAAAAAGGAAGGGCACTGTAATTTGTCTTTTTGCTGAAGGGTTGTAGTCTTTAATATTTTTCCTACTCCAGTTTGCTAAATTCTGTCCGCCTTCCCTTAGATTAATTAGAAATAGTGGCATCAATAAGGTGGCTTACATGCGACCTCCAAAAAGGTGCGTTTTAATACACAGGACAACGATCCCGCTTCACTGTATCCGGACTTTATTTCACATCAAAATCAAACAAGTAACTACTAAAATACATCGTTTTTCGTCTTTAGCTCTCACAAGTAATTAGTGATTGAACATTATCTCGAGCAAAAAGTTAATTATTACACTTACAATTAATTACACTTAGAGCTGCAATCAAAACCACATCGGCTGAGTGGATAACAAGCGCTCACAGTGGCGCAGCGAGGGAGCGCGTGCGATACAGTTCCGTTTGCTTCTGTTTTCTGTATTTGCGACACAATTCTTTATACGTCTGAGCCTTGTGTTGTCAAATTGGTGAATGTGTTTCCGCATTTATTTGACCTCTTTTTGCAGAAATTCCTTTCTAAGTGGGACTTTGGTGCCGACATCATGTTGATTGTCATAAAATAGCAAATGTGGCGTGAACGCTGTCGAACGCCTCAGACAAACCAAAGCAACATTCAGAGGCAAAGTCAGTGGAAAGACGCCGTGTGGAGACTCTCCCTCCGCCAAAACCACCGCTGGGTGACTTCTGCACTATATTTTAGCTGCTAAATCAGTCCGCCACCGTGAGCCAACCTCTTCATGAAGCCAAGAGGTGAAAATGTGTTTGTTCCCTGCTGCTACCCTCTCTCTCTCAGGTCAGCCTGCAGCCTCCGGTAGTGGATCGATAAATCAGCAGATCAATACATCCTAATCATTCTCCTTGTGCCAGCTGCAGACAGACATTGGAAACAGCACGGAAACATGAAGAGAAATGCCAAGATGACATTTTGCAGATAGGAAACGTTTCCCCAGACGGCGGCGATGTGAACATGTTCGACATACGAACAGTCTCATTCGCAGCTGATCTGAACACTATGACTGAACTATGGGGCGTGTTTAAGTATTATGGCTAACTAGACTGTTTAAGAGCTTTACACGGAGACAAATATGAAGCGCGCCACGTGACTGATGGATCTATTGGCTATCGGATGGTTAAGACCAAATTGCAAACTAATGACATTCCCACCAGCTGTACTTTCTGTAGAGCGCTAATTAGCAAATGTGAGCTAACTTATACCCCCTTTTACCATGGACAAAAAACCCGCTAACACCCGCTAACAGCTGTATTTTTTTCTCCAGTGTGAAGGGTACAATCAGCATTGATTCCCAGTACGGGAATTTATCGTAAACACGACACCCGGGTGGACACCCCTTTTTCCAGCACGACTCTTTCATCTGGTTCTACTTGCCGATACCTATAAACGTCTCAGCCATACGTCTGTGTAGTATCGGCACGCTAGGCTAACAGTCCGTCAGCTCTGACAGCGCCGTAAACACCGTAAACTCACCTGTCACCTGCCCAGCACGGCGCCGTTAACCGGAAACGCCACGCAGGCACCTTATTTTTACACAGTCTATGGGCTGCAGTCACTAGCATCCATGCTGCTTTTTGCCGTTTACTAAACACGTAATGCGGCGAGTCCGAAAAAAACTGAAAAGGCAAACTCGCCCACTGCCAGCGTGAAGGGAATCAGGCGCCTAGTAGCAGGTTTACCCGCGTTTAGAAAAACCTGAATATACGCACTCATTTTGGTGTAGAGAGGGTACGTATTACAAACATTATACCTGCTAAACTTTCTCATATTATTAACACTGTCAATATAAGCATGTTAGCATGATGATGTTAGCATTCAGCTCAAAGCACTGCAGAGCTGCTGTCGGTGGCTGGAGCCTGGTCTTCTTTAATACAAAGTGGCAAGCTTGTAATGTTCACAATCCCAAGAAGTCTATGATGTAAAACCCATCGCATACAATATGTCCCTGGAGTTTCTGCCTTTACAATTTTCAAATGAGCTGAAGCTATTTTCTGGAGCTGCAGTATTGTGTGTGCTGTGTTTAGTCAAACTGTCCTCACCCCCGTCGTCCTACACACGAAGAGCGATCATTATTAACTCTTTGTGTTAGCGTTTCAGTCTCATCAGTCTTTCAGCTCTCTTTTCATTGCTCTCCACGCCGATGTGAAATGAAGAATGTGTAATTACCTGAAGGAACGAGACGACCAAACTGTCCGCTGGCGGCACAGAGATCCTGCAGTAATGAGAAAAGGTAAGCCATTTACAGACAAAAGCGCTGCCATTTTCCCTCACCTCGCTTTAACAGCTAATGACAGAAGCTAACACGCCCGGCTCGCCACTGCCGCTCAGCTACACCCTCACCCTCTCCGCAGTTTCAAATAAAATCCCCCAAAAGTCACACAGAACGAAAACACTTAAAAATGAGTGGGAGAAAAGGTACAGTGCAGCTTCATGTGTCCATACTCAATCACTGTGATAATGTTCTTCTAGAGCCAGATTCCGTGTCCGGGGATTGGGTCGTCGAGGCCCCCGGCTTCGACTGCCACCCAATCCACAGTGCACCGGCCCCTTACAGCGGATCGGTGCATCCTCTGCGGTGATGCAGTCGATATACCGATCTGTTGTGGTAAAGAAAGAGCTGAGCTGCAAGGTGAAGCTCTCTGTTTACCAGGCGATCTACGTTCCTACTCTCACCTATGGACCAAAAGGACAAGATCCCGGATACAGGTGGCTGAAATGAGTTTCCTCCGTAGGGTGGTCGGCGGTGAGGAGCTCGGCCACTCGGGAGGAGCTCAGAGTAGAGCCGCTGCTCCTCCACATCGAGAGGAGTCAGCTGAGGTGGCTCGGGCATCTGTCCCGGACGCCTCCTGGACGCCTCCCTGGGGAGGTGTTCCGGGCACGTCCGACCGGGAGGAGGCCCCGGGGAAGACCTAGGACACGCTGGAGGGACTATGTCTCGCTGCTGGCCTGGGAACGCCTCGGTATTCCCCCGGAAGAGCTGGAGGAAGAGTCTGGGGAGAGGGAAGTCTGGGCGTCTCTGCTCAGACTGCTGCCCCCGCGACCCGGCCCCGGGTAAGAGGAAGAAGATGGATGGATGGACATTCTTCTTGAGTTTTCAGATGGATATCAGTGTCGTCTTTGCGTCCAGTCCAGGACATGGTTAGCCCACCTTAGCACAAAGACTGGCCGCAGGGGGAAACTGCTAGCCCAGCTTCCTGCACCCGGGAGTTGCTGGCCAACAAGTAGCTCCAATGCTGATGGAGGCTACTAAGCCACAATGTCTCATCTTTACATTTCTACACAAGACACAACATGTAAGACTGCTTAGAAGTTGTTGTTTTTTTTTTTTTCAATTTTGGTTAGCAAGGTTAGCAGTACCTTGCTTCTGTTATCCATGCTAATACGATGGCTAGCAAGATAATTTCACACACTGTTGGATGTTTTCTGTAGTAGCCAAATACACTCTACAGCTGCCAGTTTATTAGGTACACCTAGCTAAAACTAATGTAGTGAACGTTATTTTGTTCATTGTTGATCCAACTTAATGATCACTTTGAAGGTTTTGTGTTCTGTTGAATTGGATCACCAATCCAGCGAGAGGGGCTTATGAGGTAATTATTATGGAACAGGTCCACGGATTTATAATGATTTCATGTTGGATTTCAGGATTTTATTGTTTATTGTGTTTTGTCTTTTGACATCTTGGGACCATGTTGGAAATAAGATAACACTGTATCCCATGGATAACTTTGTTTTTTTAATGTCTGAAATCCATAAATAAATCATATCACATATTCACTTAAAAAAATGTTTTTCAAGTGACTCTACAGCAAATTCTTAGTTGGTAACTGAAATTGTGGTCACACCCGTTAAATTAGATTTTGGTTAATGTTTTTAAGGGTTCAGGTTTAGGAAAAGTAAATCTGCATTGATAGACTTTTGGGGCAAAGCTGTAAACATCGCAAAATCAGTATTGTCATTTTATTAGGTACTCCTAGCTAAAACTAATACAGTCTAATACAACAGTCCTGTAATAAATCTTATTTTATCTGTTGGAGAGAAACACTAAGACTGCACCATACGGTAAAAAGTGGCAGCTTTCATGTTGCATTGTTATTATATCCATAATTCATAATCTTATTGATCAGTGCAGTGTGTAGGCTATAAGTGCAAGTATAATTTATCAAACTGGGTACTGGTGAAATGTGATGTTTCTGCCAGCTAACAGTTGTGAAGCTCACTGCAAGGACATACTAAACACCTTTTAAACAGACTGAAATTCAAAAAGTAGGGAATTAGGCTAAGCTTTATCTCCACCTGTTGTGATCTAAACTCACTTTTTTTTTTGCGTGGACATCAAGAGCCTTTTCATCCCATTTCGCTGCACAACTTTCAGCTGCACACACACACACACACACACACACACACACACTGCTGTGTCCATTTGGCTGTAAAGGATTACAGCAGTGTAGCAGTAATTAGTTGTGGCATAATGAACATTTGGCCCTGTGGCGAGGAATAATTAAGCAGCACTTTGCAGTGATCGGTAACGAGGTGACGAGGCCAGAAAATCTCGCAAGTTCACCAACACTCGGATTTATTACACCGCTGAACTGCTTTTCCTGCACGCGGTACGTGAATAATACATACAGGCAGTACATGTGGTGCATGTCAATAAGTCTTACTCCATCCCTCCTCTGTGTCATTTCCAACATGTATGGGTATTTACTGCTGGACGGTCTGGCTCATTAGTGGTTCAAAAATGCACAGGCAGCATCAATGCTACTTGTACATTTTCTGTAGCTGTCAACGTTGCTCTTGTCAGATCGAGACACACGATTTGGTGATTTTGGTGTTTTAGGAGCGCTGGATCTCTAGTTTTAATCTTTAGTAGCTGTAGTTTTTTTCTTTTTACACCAGTGTTCCTCATAGACACACCAGAGTCTAATGTAACAATCCTGAAAGTTTATGTTACGACCATCCGATTTATTTTCTTTCTCTCCTGTTGCTGTTCAGTCCGCATGGTATGGCCGAGTGGCTGTGAGTACTACAACACCCGTGAGCTTCCGACGCCGTTGCCATGGAGAGCAAATCAGAGGCACGAATTAGAGCTGTAGCGAACTGAAAATGCTTTGTCAGTGCCGCTGAGAGCAAAACTGAAAGATTGAACCAAAACATGACCTGAAGTCCTAAAGTACATTTCCTTATTTACACACAAAATGTGAATGTATTGTAAAGTCGGCTGAATATTTCCATCCATCCATCCATCTTCTTCCTCTTACCCGGGGCCGGGTCGTGGGGGCAGCAGTCTGAGCAGAGGCACCCAGACTTCCCTCTCCCCAGACTCTTCCTCCAGCTCTTCCGGGGGAATACCGAGGCGTTCCCAGGCCGGCAGCGAGACACAGTCCCTCCAGCGTGTCCTAGGTCTTCCCCGGGGCCTCCTCCCAGTTGGACATGCATGGAACACCTCCCCAGGGAGGCGTCCAGGAGGCGTCCGGGACAGATGCCCGAGCCCCCTCAGCTGGCTCCTCTCGATGTGGAGGAGCAGCGGCTCTACTCTGAGCTCCTCCTGAGTGGCCGAGCTCCTCACCCTATCTCTGAGGGAGCGCCCAGCCGCCCTGCGGAGGAGACTCATTTCGGCCGCCTGTATCCGGGATCTTGTCCTTTTGGTCCCGACCCAAAGCTCAAAAAAGCTCCTACTCTCACCTATGGTCATGAGCCTGAATATATGTGCAGTGCAAAAAAACAAAAAAAGAGCAAAAAGTGCGTGTACTTCTTTGCTGGGATAAATGAGTGTATTCATGGGAACTCTTACGTTTTGTGTGTGTGTTTGTCTGTTGTTGTGGCCACATCCGTGTGCGTTGACGTCGGAGTGCCACTGCCGCAGCGCCCAACTGTTGACCGCGTTGATCACATTCTCTTAACTTTTTTTTTTTTTGAAAACACCAGCGTTCACCTGTGCCTTTCTCCTCACACAGTATCTTTTTCCGCACACCCCTCACTCTGTCACGCCGGCTGCCTCAGTTCATATTTCATTCTCTGTCCCTGCCACTTCTCACTTTCCCCACGCCCATTCATTTCTCAGGAACTCTCCATCCTCAGACTTCACCTGACTATTAAATCCACCTGCTCACCTGTTCCTCATTCCCCTGTCTGCGTTTGGGTCCTCGTCCCTGCTGCCTTGCACACGCCCACTTTAAAACATCTGCTCAGGTCCAAGCGTGTGCATCAACTCTCAGGGAAACACTTGAAACACATGCAGCAGGACTCTGATCCCCGCCGTTGTTTTAAGGGCCAGGCGGTGGGACGACTGTGAAGAAATCCCCAAATCAGGGACATGACCTCAGTCCAGCAATCCAATCGTGTGTTTCACTGCTGAAGACCAGACTGGAGACAGAAATTCCCTGAAACAAGAAGGAAGTGAAGATGGCAACAGTCCAGGCCTGGCAGGACATCAGGAGAGAAGAGAGTCTGCTGTTGTCAGTTGACTTCGGGCCGTCACTGACTGCAAAGGATTTTGCACCAAATGTTAAATGCGATGTATCCCCGTTTATGTTCACAGAGATGTCTGCCGTAGAGATCTCTGCATTTTGTGAATATAAAGGGACTATATGGCTTGTTGTGCTCAGAACGCCAACAAAAAAACATTTGTCTCCTTCCAGAAACCATGACCCGGTTACTCAAGTTATTCCACAGACCTTGTTGTGAGCGGTTTCATGTAGGAACTATTTTCTTGATGGTCACGCCAAAACTCGGCAACTCACACCAAAACAATCTAGATGCATAAATAGCACTACAGGTCAAAGGAAACGTGCATTTTTAATGTTGGGGTGAACTGTCCCTTTGACATTAGGGGGGACTAAATGTCTTTGATTAATAAAATCTTCATTTCATGTGGAACAGAGACAACACAATGATAATCACCGTCACCGTCCGTACTGAAAGACAGCACATGGAAAACTGCGTTTAGTTTTTAAGTTGCGAAAATATTCCAACCAAGAGTTTTACTAAAGCCAGAAATGTAGTTTTGGGGTGTTTTGTGTTGTAAAGTGACAGATAATGAATGATATTGCATTTTGAATTTGGTATTTTATTTTATTTTAAGAGCATGTTGACAACCAAACATTCCTTCCATATGTGATATTGCAGCACTGCGGGCATGAAACCTGCCGCTCTAACAGCCTCCACTCTTCTGGTTTCAGGCTGGCTTTTGGTGGTGCACGGGTCAACCCGCAAACCCGCGGGTTCGGGTGATCTTACTGGAAAATATCACGCCTGCGTTCGTGCTGAAACGGTTTAATCTTCTCCTGTTCCTTGTCAGGCTAGCATGCTGTTAGAAACCGCTCATCATCATCAGCACACATGGGAGACAGAAAAAGAGGTGGGGGGCGAGGCGCGCGCAGGCCACCCATGATCATTACCACGTCAACGGGACAAACCCCTCCCTCCGTCTCTGCTGTTAGCTGACAAACTGACGGCCATCGATCTTCCACCTGCTGCTGCACTGAGCATCCTGTTAGTGCAGGCGTGTGTTTTAACTCCGCCACGCTCACTTCCATAACAACGGCCATTATCACATCAACAGCTAATGAGTGCGGGGCGAAATAGAGGAGACGAAAAGAGACGAAGAGAGGACTAGAGGACAGGGGAGTGAAGGAGAGTTGAAGCCCCTACACACTGTTCAATAACAGCGATCACACTGCGAGACGGTCTGAGAACATCTCGCTCTCGATTTGGGTCAGACTGCACGATATCAGTCTTCAGGCATTTCAGATTGCGTAGTCAAAGCCTGGTGAATCGTAGCACTAAGATTTAAACAGAAAAGCCAGAGAGACACATTGACCCTGCTCGTTGCTCACGTGGCAGACCCACGGTTACAACCCGGTTACAACTCTGAAAAGTTAAAAGTTGGAACCTGGTTCCACGTGAGAGAGGCAGCTGTACGTACTGTGCAATGCTACTATGAACCGAAAGGAAGCAGAGAAAGAATAGCATGGAGAGAGGATGCAGACAGTCCGATCTGTGCCGCAAAGTTCACATCACAGCGGTCTCAAGACAACGTGTAAAATACTACTCCAGTAATATTAAAATAAGCTCACTACAGTTTATAACGGATTTTTGTACAGCAGTTGCTCACACTACAGACAGACGGCCAACATATCTGACATTCCTAGAAATCCATCCGATCGTCCGGGAGCCAGGTGATCGATCAGGTGTCTTGGCCGTAAATCTGCGAGGCGAACGACAACTGGCACGGCCGACATTTGGCCACCAAATCTGTGGGCTTAAAAGTGGGGCCGAATCCGTCCCGTGTCAGCCCTCCTCCACTCGAGCCAGACGTGCTGGATTGCACTTCACATCTTCTTCTCAGCTGTACCTGAAGTAACACGCCTCCAATTTAGATCATGAATACAAATATGAACTCTCATTTGAATAAATACCCGTTGTACATAGAGTGTTAATACGGCATTATTTTCTACTTCCCACAGTATTTTCACTATGTTTTCTTTGTACTTTGTTTTTGGCTTTTTTGAGTCGGTTTCAGTCCCTTTGTCACTCTGTTCAGATATTTTCTGTAGCAGATTCACTCTCACTCACTTTCATGTTTATGTCAATTAAATAAAATCCTTGAATCACGTTAATTAATCAGTGTTTGAACCGTGCAGTTTCTTTTCCGTCGGCGGCTTTTCACTGGTTTTCTCAGGATAAAGAAGCTTTTATGACTCAGTGCAGGATTAAACGACTCCCTCGTGATGGATATTTTTTGTAGTAAATGTCGACTTTTCTCTGCCTCTAATGTGCTTTACCTTCCTTGACATTGCACCATGCAGCCAGTCAGATTGACTTGTGAATTATGTCAAAAAATCCCACAGATGAAAGACTCCTTTGAAAGCAGCAGTGAAAGAAATCAAGTCTTTCAGCCGGCGTTTGAACGACGACGAGGCGCTGCCAGATCAAAATCCGATCAAACAATAACATTTTTCCCGTTTTTGATTGTGATTAGGCCTTATTTTCTGACAGCCACTAAAATAATTGTGAAAGTAATGAGATAGTGGCAGTTTCTCTCTCTCTCACTTTCTCTCTCCTTTCAAATAATGAAAAGATGATGAAAACAGCCGTGACTCCAGGAAGCAGCGTTGCTGGGTGGGAAAAGGACTTCAAAGGGAATGATAAGCAAATGTAGCCGAGCTTTCGTTCTGAATTAAGTCAACCAGCCACTTTAATCAAATTGTTTCTGAGGAATCAAACTACAAACACAGAACCAGTAAGAGAAGAGAGAGAGAGAGAGATTGATTTTCAGCCCGTGAACTTCCTCTAATACCACAGCGTCTCCAGCCCACTGACAACCACGTCCTTCCATTCATGGGGATTTTTATGTTTTGACTCTTTCCGTTGACCTCAGGGGCTGCCATATCAACACAAACAACAATAATGTAAATTATTGCTTAGTTATGCTCTTTTCCCACTGGCTTGGCGTGTCGCCATGATGTAACGTCCATCCACTGGAACTGAGGAGGAAACCAGTAGGCTGCAGTCAATTAATAATCCCAAGTAATCTGTCCAAGTATTCCTTTGGGTTCTGGGTACATGTCAGATTTTGGAAAAGGTTAAGCTCTTTGCGGACTGCATCTGCCTTAAAGTGCGTTCAGACTGAATGAAAAGTGAAGATTGTTCAAACTGCTCAGCCTCTGCTCTCAGAACTTACGACGAACTCCCGTCTTTTCTGCTCGACCGCTCTGTATTTCCTCTCACGAATGTCGCACATTCAGAAATGGGAGTCACGCAGTTTTGCAATGAATTTTCAACTCACATGGATGTGTCTGCGCCTCAGTTCATTGATTATTGACTGTTACATTTGCACTGCATTCAGCCTGAACACACATTTGCAGTAACATAACTGATGTGACGACAAATATGAGGAGTCAACAGTAAAGCAACACTAAAACTGACAGCTTCATTCACTTGTTCCTTCTTCTTCCGATTACCCGGGGCCGGGTCGCGGGGCCAGCGGAATAAGCAGAAACGCACAGACTTCCCTCTCCCCAGACACTTCCTCCAGCTCTTCCGGGGGAATACCGAGGAGTTCCCAGGCCAGCCGAGAGTCCCTCCAGTCCCTCCCTCCGTGATCCGCCCACTTACTGTGGTGGAGAGGTTGCCTGGGAGTGCCTCTATGACCCTAGGAGCTATGTTGTCCGGGGCTATTTGCCCCTGGTAGGGTCTCCCAAGGCAAACAGGTCCTAGGTCAAACAAAGAGCGGTTCAAATCTCCCCTCATGATGTACATTACACCAAGGATGTGACGTCGCCCGGTATGGCGCAACCGGAGCCCCACCCTGGACCCAGGCCCGGGGTTGGGGCTCACATGCGAGCGACTGGTGGCTGGGTCTTACCCCACGGGGCCCGGCCTGGCTCAGGCCGAAGGAGTGATGTGGGGCCGATCTCCTGTGGGCCCACCACCTGCAGGAGGAACCCCAAGGGGCCAGTGCAATGTGGATTGGGTGGAAGTCGAAGGCGGGGGCCTCGGCGACCCAATCTCCAGACACGGAATCTGGCTCATTCACTTGTTAATGTATTTAAATGCGTGTAAATGTATATAGTGACAGTGTACAATTTGTATTAAAAGGGTTAAAGATAGTTAAGTATTGTTTTTATCTGCATGTGACCAAAGTATCTTTTGTATGTTCAGCTAATTATGTGCTTATTATGAAAAAAATGTGTCTTGCATTGAGTGTAACAACGTTTAGGTGCAAGCCAAACTCAGTGTAGGAACATTTCTCAAAATTACCATAAAGAGCTGGAGGAAGTGTCTGGGGAGAGGGAAGTCTGGGCGTCTCTGCTCAGACTGCTGCCCCCGCGACCCGGCCCCGGATAAGAGGAAGAAGATGAATGGACGGATGGACCATAAAGTGCAGAAGGTTGAGAAATGCTTCAGAAACACAGCGTGGGCAGTCTGAATAGGTGACCGTTTCTCTTGAAGACGGCCGCCCCTCGCTTCCCCTCCGGGCATGAAGCAAAGAGAAAGCGGCGCAGAAGAGCTGCAAGCACAAGCCAAATATGTGTCTGCGAGAAAGGCAAACCGATGGCCGGGCATTAGTCTGCTTCCATCCGAGCTGGTTAACCCGGGTGGAGAGCTGCCATTAGTCATGTCCTAACAGCCTGTAATGGAATTTTCCTCGGATGAGCAAAAGGTTGTCAAGCCGCTCGCCGCAGATCAAAGAAGAAGCTCAGCGGACTGCAAGTCCAACAGGAAGAGACGAGGGTGGAGAACAAGGACGACACACTGTGCTCACAACCACGTGATGGCTCCCTTAATTGCAGAAGAGCTTTAAGGACACGCAGGCTGCATACAGACTGAGACATACAGTCATTAACCACCGCTTTTATTAATATAAGTGAATCTCTGTATTCATGGAACCAAATTCTACACTACTTTCTCCATAACTCATGCCAGTCCCTATTCAAAGGAGCAAGTTTCGGGAGTTGTCATTGAGGAGAAAAACATTATGTTGTCCCTAACCTTGCTTGTTGGCTTGTGTAATCATAAAATGAGGCGATGTCCACTTGTGATTCCTCATCACGAGATATTAGTCAGATTCGGCCATTTGAAGGCTTTTTTGACGCCTGAAGGGGTGGAAATGTCCCGTATTTCACAAGAAGAAGCAAAGAAATTGCACATAATTCAGAAAACTACACGTTGTGTATTTTTGATTTTCTCGCTTTGTGACCGCTCATAGTTATCTTGTGACGCCTTCGCAGCTCCCGGACGGAGGAAGCTCTGACTTACTGTGTAATAAAACGAAGACCCGCCATTAAAGCAACCTCAGAGTGTAAGTCTGGTGTTATTGTGATTCTTCTAGTCAACAAGTCTCATAAAAAGACCAAAACCAACAACGTGTTAGTCCGTCTCTCAATGCCTCCTGACTCAACTCAACACCAGACTCCCATCATTTACATCCTATTCTGACTGTACTTATGTTTTGATTCTAATTCTTCATTTCTGTTTGTTCCTGCTGTTTGTGCTGTTTTGTTTGGAACTTGTGACGCTGAAGACGCCTTTAACACAATGTGGAAAATAAAGTTTCTAACACACTAACTATAAAGGTTTATTGAGAGGCTCTCGATCCTTAAATATAAAAAAATAAACTAAAACACAACCAAGTCGCTCTGATAAGCTGGAATAAAAAAAATGTAATTAAGGCAAGCCATCAACGGCCAATCAGAGGATTTTGTATACATTTAATGGGTCATTTAACATTAATAACCCATTAATAAATGTGTAAGCCACGCACAAAGGTAATAAAAACCTTTAATTATTATGTCCCCCCATGAATTCACCCATGAACCAATGATACTAACATTTACTGTGACGTTTAATGAACAATGTTGATTTAATGGAGAAATAAAGACTTAAAAAGAGACAAAATACTGTGTTTTGGATCATACAGTGTAACCAATTACACGATGGCCATGAGCTATGTCTGTCACCATGGAGATGCATAATTAAAACCAAAGACAGACAGTTCTGCAGGTTCAGAAAGTATTTTATCAACACTGGAGGTGTGCGGTTGCGATAAACCAACACGTACATTCACTTTGTGGGCTTTTTCTTCTCTTTTCTAATTACAAAGTGCTTTGACAAACACTGGTTCAGTCTTTCAACTAGAAATATTTCTGTGCATGGCACATAGGGCTCCTCACTCCTTGCACAGTGGATTTACCCAGCATCGGGGGGGGGGTCAACGGTGAGAGGGAGAACACCAGCGGCAGGTCGTCGGTCCAGCATGGCAGTCGACACGTTGGCCTTTTCTTTGATCAGACGCTGTGACCTTCTGATCCCTGCGAGCAGCATCACACTGACAGTCAGGCTAATTCCCTTCCATTAAAAAGCAGACACTTTATCACTGAAGCACCTCTCGCCGGTGAGTAATTACTGATGTCATCCTGACTCTCGGTTAACCCGACTCATCACGACTGGATGACTCACAGCTCACTGTACCTGCTGTCAGGTTGCCTTATGTCGCAGTGTGAGCTGATAAGAATAAAACTGCTCGGGAAACATGGAGGGCGAACACGTGGCAAGGGCGCCGAGCGAATCCCACCTGCCGGAACAATGACGGGGATGTTTGGGGCGTCAAGAGTTCCTGAACGAAAAGGCTGGTTCATTTTCTCATAAACGAGCCTTGGATGGAGAAGAACCTCTCATCAGTACAGAACTGTGTGAGAAAACATCAGCGTCGATGTTCAAAAGTCGAAGGTAAAAGATTGTTGACGTAAAAACTAAACGAGAGGGTGTTTCCCGTTCAGATTCTGGGTCAGTTTTGGGATGAAACGTCTCAGGTTACGTAGGTAACCGTGGTTCCCTGGTCATAGATCTTCGGCATCGACGCAGCGCGAGTTCCCACGAAAGGGAAGGATCAACTCTGGGGCTGTGTTTTGTTCCCAGTTGTAACGATTTAAGCACTTTAACCGGGGCCGGGGCTCATGGGCGTTGTAGCGTTCAGAGCCGTCCACCAAACTGACAGGCAAGAACATCATAATTAAAACGGATAGCTGTAACAGAGACCTTTGGTATTGTTAAACTACTGTGGCCACGTGTGTGAAGTGTGTTGAAGACACCATTAAAAGGCCGGCGTCTCTGGCAGTCCTGCTTTAGTTTAAATGAAATAAGGTGTCTTCAGGTCCGGAGTATAAAAAGTGACAACACATGACGGCATCGAGGGGAAACATTCAAAAGTCTATTATAGCTTGGCAATCCAACGCTTTGGTGCAGACCAAGGCATCCTGAAAAATAAGGGGAAGATTTATCTCTGAAATCTGACGTGAATCTTCCTGTGCCCCAGAGGATGAACCCTCATGGCGTCTCTGACCCCTGACCTTTCCTCTATGGACGTCAGATTTACATAAAGGCCGCTGGGGATATTGATATCTAATGCTCTGTTGTCATTCAAATGAGTGGGGGAGATTCATGCTGCGTATGCACCTTTCAAACACAGGCAAATACTGTAATATAATACTGTAATATAAGTAAAACATTTAAAAAGACATTAGAACAGACAGTTTAGTATATTTGTATTATATGTTTTAAAAATCCACATGCCAGTCAAAAACATCTACATGCCTCTTCACTCGGTGAAAGAAACACTAATAGACTCATAGCAGTTGTTTGCCGCCGCTCTCAATGTGTAATAATATGGAATCCAAGCACTGCTGTGATCTGAGGACGGTAATGAGATGGCCATGATTATGATAGAGAAGGAGTCTCCGTTGTCTCCTCGAAGTCTTAAAACCTGAAAATCAAATCCTCCCAGTCGAGGGGGAAATGACTGTGAAAGCGTGTTGCGGGGACAATGAGTGTAAGGCAAAGTGAAATGCACCTTTAAACCGCCCCCTTTTATTCTGAGCCATTTCCCATTGACAGCCTGCTGGGACTCTGAATTGAAAGGGCATGATCTTTTCTGAAGGCAGACAGGGGATTGTACAGACACTATTTTCAGAACCACATCAAGCCAATTAGCACAGCAGCAGCTAAGCTGGTGCATGCTGGGAGCCTGCGAATGTATGAGAAGTGTGTGTGTGTGTGTGTGTGTGTGTGTGTGTGTGTTTGCATCTGTTTTATGTAAGCCATATGTTCACATTCCGACTGTATGTGGTCACGCGTTGTGCTGCATGTCTCTCCGCAGCCATGCGGAGGGTTAAAATTATCCCGGGCTCGTTAGCTAAAGCGTCCCAAGCGTCTGCTAATTAGCACATAATAGGACAGGCGCGTCCGCCACAGAGGGGCCTGTAATTTAAGAATAAAGTTCATTTTCCTTGCAGAGACATTCCTCACGGCCGTGACCGGGCGACTACCATCAGCCTCCTCCCCATTAGCATCGCTCGTCAGCCGTGAACCATCAGTTATTATTAGGTTGCAGTGCTGTTATTGCACTACCCCCGGCACAGGGGGGACGAGTCTCAGGGCCCCCGCGCCTGTGTTATACAAAACTGTCTTTTTCCAGCTCGTTTTGGTCTAATTTGTCACGTTTTCCATGAAAGGACAGTTGTGGTTTTGCAGGCGTTTGTTATTTTTTATTTTTTCGAAGGCCTTGAAATCTGATGTGTAGTTAGCGGTGAGACCTCCGCCGGAGGAGCAAACAGGAAACGGGAAATGTGACCGTGTCGAAGGTGTGAGTGTGCGAGCAGCAGCTGGAAATAGAAAGTAGATGAATCACATTCGGTTTGTTCTGTAATTGCAGCCTTTCGCGTTCGGAGAGGAGAGGAGAGGAGAGGAGAGCCATCTGGAGCTCCAGCGATCGGCTTCTGTGGAGGACTGGAGGAATTATGGATATCAACGTTCACAAGGATGATTAATTACCGCCAGCTGAAACATATAACACCTTTAATGAAGGAACAACCCCATGCTAATTAAAGCTAGGCTAGGTAATGCATTGAGGTATGTCAGGTATGTATCTGAGGCGCTTTCTGTTATATTTGTTGAAACTCTCTTTACATCCCGACAGCAATCAAATCAAACGCTCTGGAAAATAATGAACAATAACTGGTGTCTGTGGCTGCGGCAGGCCTGTAATAAGCCCATCTGATAATAAGAGATTTGGAGGGTGGAAACATGTGTTGTTTGTGCTTCGTTTATTAAAATATCCGGAGCAACAGCTGTCAGGTACGGTGACTGGTGTTTGTTTTTTGGCGATACAGCTGTTACGTGACGATCTGAAACCAAAAGTTTACTTGAGAGACAACTTTTAGGGGAACTGATGACTAACAGGCGAAATCAAACATTGTCCTCATTTAAAGGTGCAGTCAGTGGCGTTTCTGCGCAGGCGACGTGGAGCTGTAACTCCCCCTTAAAGGAAACCACACGGCTTTGCTTTCCTCACACAAGCACAGCGTTCCAGAAGACGGAAGACGAGGCGGCTGTGGCTTGGTGGCCGAGCGGTCGTCCACCAATCGGAAGGTTGGCGGTTTGATCCCAGGCTTCCCCCGGCCACGTGTCGAAGTATCCTACTGAACCCCAAAAGAAATCTCCCGAAGCTGCGCCTTCGGGGTGTAAATGTGTAAGTCGCATTGGATAAAAGCGTCTGCTAAATGTAAACGTAAGACGCCTCCGATTCTGAAACGGCTTAAAAAGCGATGCAGAGATGACGTCGCATCTGTTGGACGAGGACGCAGCATTTCACGTGGGAAATGAGTCACATAAGCTAATTGGCTTTTTCTTGGTGCGCTGTGGTAAATGCGTTTCCGTTTCAGCCGACAAGAGCATGACGTGAGACCGTGTCTGGGGGTCTTTAAGGTCCCAGAATGTTCGTTGTTATTACAGCGATGACCATCAGATTTTTAGAATTATTATCTCTTGCATTTGATTACGTGGCAATATTTGGACAATGTGAAGGGCAAAAGGGGGCTGGGGTTGGCCGAATGACATTTCCAGTCACATAAATCGCTGTTCACGCACCGCGCTGAAGTTTGAAAATCGCTTCCGCTAAATTAAGGGTGACAACATACGGAAAGTACTTTACTGAAACCCTCAAGAAAACGTGTCGGCACGCGCCAGAAGTGAATGTTACCGGTGCTTCTCCATGAAACAAAAGGCTGGGATTTTCACTGCGGCCTGTGCGGGATGAAAAGGGGACTTGTTTTTGTACGCATTTTCAATTTGCACGTCAGGCAGCGGAACCGAAACACACAAGCCGGAAGGGGGGGGACTTGAAATATCGCGAACGCGGTTTTAAAGCTCGGCTGAGATGGAAAACGTGTCGCTAAAAACAAAAGTGCGACGGAAGCCGACCGAGGGGACGAATGCCGACGTGCACGAAGCGTGTGACTTAAAGTGAGGAGCTGCAGACGTCGGAGGCCGTGCGAGCCTTCCTCACTTTAATGCACCAAGCGGACGGAAAAGTCCCGTTTCCTTCATGTTTCCCACGTGGTTCTCTCACAGGGAGCGCGCTTGGTGATGTCGTCTCGTGTCCTCTTCTTCTGCGATGCTTTGCTGGCAGCGACTGGACACGAGCTCCTCCGGCTGGTTTATCTCGAGGCGCACATTCATTCACGTTGTCTACAAAAGGGTTTCCATTTTGGTTCCACTGATCGGCAGCTGATGTTTAAACACCAGCAGGAGCCGTAAACTAACGGCAGAAGACGGAGAGAGCGGCTGATGTCCTCAGGCGGCCGATCTATCCGGGAGCTGGGGAGTCTCGCTTCCCCTGGCGCCGCCCACCGTAACCTTTACCGCCACTGGTCGACAGGTCCATCAATCAACATGACTGACAGCCGCAGCAGCCCCTCGTCCTGCTGGTCGATGGCATGGATTTTTCTCCTCTCAGACGCAGATATTATGACATCTGATGGTGAGATGGTTAATATTCCACTAACTGAGATGAACACACACACGCACACACACACGGTGAGGAGAGAGTAGGTGGCGATCAATGTGTGCGTCTGTTGTCTTATCGCCGCTGTCGCTCAGTAACACTTTGAATGGAGGATGAATGCGGGAAGGGAGGCGGAGGATTGATTGCTTCCAAAGAGGGCACACAGAGGGGACTCCCCGGGATGGAACGGAAGCATCTGCACAACAAATACGGTAAAATGACTCCCTTTCATTTTAAAACGCAGCGACCGGCAGCAGCGACGCGTCACCAACTGCCACCTCGCAGATCTCTTGCTGAACTGGTCAGATGAGCCGCACCGGTGGTTTCCCATTTCAAACCATTTATCGACAAATCATTTTCAAAAACCCGCAGCAGTAATTACTTTGTTTTCCATCCTTCAAGGCTACATTGGTGTTTAGACAACTAAATAAGCTCCCATTAGACCTCATTAAAAAGTCAAATCAGTCAATAGTTTCTTACATACAGTATGTAAATATATAGATCCATATACTGTCTACAGTGTATATAACACTATATATATATATAACAGTAATAAAACTGCAAAGTCATTGGGGATCATCAGTAAACTATGCGGTTTGAGTAAAGTGTCTTATTTCATGGAATCATATAATCTGCGCCTCTCTACCTTCCTTAATGTAAACCACACACCAGTACTCCCCACAATATGACCACTAACATATATTATTTAGAGCTCACCATCATTTCACAGCTTTAAGAAGAAAATAAAGCCGCAATGATCGCGGTCCATGCATTTGGTTCCTTGTGGTTTATTTAATTGACAAGAAGCGAAGCTCCTGTAAAATAAGTCATCGTGGCCACCACTATATGCTTTCAGAAACCTTTGACCTTTAATGGCGGCGCGTTTCACGTGACCAACGCTTGTTGCTATCTGGATAAAAACTGAAACGGACCGACGCATCGAAATGCCTCTAACAACTTAAGATCAGTGACGTCTGTAGATGATCCCAGGTTTTGGGACGGTCTACGAACGAGACGTCCAAGAGAAAATGTTGAGAACATTGAGAAAAGGCCCTGTGTAGCACAACGCTAAAGTTACGATGGGAAGCTACTATTGATTAAAAAATCAATCTCTTTTTGTGTTGTTTTGCGCTGGTGGTTTGTCATTCTGTTCCCTTGTGTGTGCCTGATTTTCTCTTTTTTAATAATAATAAAATGATAAGACAAATAACCCTCACGCTTGGTCCTTCAGTGCAGCACCGAGGAGACTTAACACATCGTGTGCAAATGCTTTCCAAGTGAAACATTCAGCGGCCATTTCCATTTTTTATCCAGAGGTTTGTGTTTGAGCACTCGGTGAGGTTTAGTTTCTAGGTTCCATCAGGCAGGATATCATAGAGCCTGGAGGACAGCTCTTCACGTGCATGCAAATAACCAATTAATTACCTTGAATTTGTGTCAACTTACTGCAGCAGCGCTGAAGCGAAAGGGTTGGCTGTGTGCACTCTGTATTTAGGTTCTGATGCATTTACAAAAACTCGCTACTCGTCATTAATAAAGTTTGTCCTCCACGGCCCCTCTCTGTGCAGTTGTGACGCTACGTTGGACGTGTCAGCAATGCTGGACAGCTTTGGCTGCGCTCAGTCACCTTGCACACACTTTAATCATACCTTTGTGTCGAGTGTTGATTAAAGTTATATTCTCTCAATTTTGCGCACACAGGTTATTAATTCAAGAGCACAAACTAATAATCCATGCAACTCTTGAACCTATTTACCCGACGCCTCCGTGTTCTTGTAATTATGACTTAGCATCTTAGATATTGTAAGAGAAGGGCTCAAAATAAAACGTCAGAATTACGAGAAAGCTCAAACTGAGTCTGTATAGCTGCGTGTTCCTTACTCTGAACTGATCTGACTACCGCAACAGCCTGCGACATCAGGTCCTTTGGCATCAGGTGTCATGATTACAACGCGCTTCAGAACGAGAATCAGAGGTCTCCAGTTGAAAGGAGGGTTAAGTTCCTAAAGAGGCTCCTAAAAGTCATAAAGTGGCTGCTGGAGCAGAGGTAGACGTTAGCTGGTTCGCTGTTGACGGAGAAGTTGGCGAGTGTCTGTAAACTGAGGCAAACAGAGCTGTGAGCGGCGACAACCCGTCTCGACACTCTCCACACCGCCGCGTCTGACTGTAGGGAATCATTATGAGCCATCTGAGGATGTTTATTAATGACCTTGGCATGGCTGGAGGTGGCTGCCATGCTGTTAATGCTATTCACTGGCACACAGCGAACCGTGGCAGCGCACAAAGAGAGGCAGAGGACAAGGCGCCTGGTGGACATCCATATTAATGCCAAGCTTAGCCTGTGTTCTGCTGCCATGAGCCCCAGCTGAAGTCCAGACCGAGCAGCCTGATCCCTCAGGACGCGCTCCTTTATCTTCACACCAACGCGTCCGCTCAAACTGTCACGGGACGCCTCCAAAGATGTCCGGGGATGTCGTCGAAACGTCTTCAGATGCCTTCTGATGTTCCACGAAGTTGCTGAGACGCGAGCGCGAAGTTTGGACGTCCACAGAGAAGGCTGAACTTCGCTTTGAAGGTCAATATGCTTGAGTCGAAGGGGAAGTGTTGCGCGTCAAGAGAACAAAGACAGGGCGGACTCATCTGTGGATCTGATCCCTCATTTCACCCGCCGGCCTCGCTCTGCAGCTCTGTGTAGAGACCTTCGGTGCAGGAGGAAGGAGGAGGACGAATCTCTGAATCCGGATCATTAACTTAAACAGACGACTTGCCCTGAATGAAGAGAGATACCTGGGAAATATGAGGTCACTTCCTGCGGAAAAGGAGCGTTGTCTTCTTTGTTTGTTCAGCGGGTTAAGAAACGCGAGCAGTCAGGCGATCGGACAAGCTGGAAACGAACCAAACGTTCATCCGGACCATCTAAACCACTTTATTTGTAAAAAAGAATGAACTGAAAGCGAACTCGCCCGAAATGTTGTTAATAATCCCCCACTGCACAGGAACGGTACAAAAAAAAACATCGCTTTTCCTAAAACTGACAAAACAACTGAAAGCATCATTTGGTCAAAGTGTTGAGTGGTTTGAAGCCTACATATATAAAGCCCTTGTCCATGTGCAGCCTGTTATTATGTTACCGCTTTTATTATGATGTTTGAGCACAGTATTCAACGTGTAACACGGCGAGTAAAGCCCCATTCGGAGGGCATCGACATTACAGAGGGAGGCGGGGAGTAAATTCACTGTGCTCCATTTGCGCCATCGCAAAATTACAGGATGGCGTCTGTAATAGAGAGCCAAAGAGACCACCTGGAGCAGAAATGACAGCCGCCCGTGTGATGAAGCTGTTACGGGGTCTTGGCCTCCTGGTGCCTTTCATTTTATCGTCGCGTTGGTTCCCATTCCGGCCTGTACGATGTGTTTCTGTCGGTCAGATTATTGACTTCCTCCATTGTCACACCAAAGTCAAATCTCACGCAGGACTGAATGGAAAATAAATCTAAGTAGAAGAACAAGAACAAACTCAGAGATCCACTTTCAAATACAAGGCCGGGATGTAGGTTTCGGGAAAACAAAACACTATGTGTAATTAATACTTGGGTGTTGGTGAAAAATCCCCCACATGCTCGCTGTGGACAGGGTTCAAGTCAGGCCAGTGCGGGAGATGTTGAAATCAGCCCACCTCCCCCGGAGGACTAAATCCAGTCCAAGTGGGGCTTTAGACGGACCAGTCTGTCATCGCACAGCTCTCTGAGTTCTGCTTTCCAGGAGACGCCGACACTTCTCTGTGGCTCTACGCAGGGACAGGTGTTGAGGGTCGACGCTGTGCTGCGACTCAAGTAAAAGTAGCAATACTACAGCGTAGAGAGACTTTATTACAAGTTAAAGTTAAATAAAAGTGCAATAGAAAGAGTACAACAAAGTATACTACTTATCACAACTAAAAGTTCTCGTTGTGCAGAATGGCGTATTTCAGAATTATGTATGTTACGTTAGGGGATTATACTTACGGATCACTGTCATGCTGCAGCTGGCGAAGGTGGAGTTTAAGTGGCAGCTTAATCTATATTAATACATCTTTATTTGTTTTGATTCTATTTTGCTCCAATATTCTGAATCTGTAAAGTAACTAGTGAGTCAATATTTAAAGTACTTGTTGCGGAGCAAAAAGTATAAAGTAGCAGAAAACGGAAATACTCGAGCGGAGTACAAGTACCTAAAAAATTTAAATCCTGAAATATATGATGTCTGTATAACAATCACTTTTATACACACACACACACACTCCTGAATCAAAGGACTTCAGGCACATTCAGACTTCCAGTTTTAAAACCACCTTTAAATAATATAAAGAATCGTTGTTCAACCTTAAAGTTTCAGTCCTGGTGGATTTGGCGACCCCTGTGGTCACCGGTGGTCGACACCAACAGCCAATACAGATTGAGAACTCACAGACCTCTGAGGGGAGCAAAATGAACTGTTGTCGTTTTAATAAAGAAGTCAGGCAATGATTGGCCGTTTTCCATCATCTGTGAGCAGCCGTGATCTGATTTGATGCTGCGCGCGGTGGGAGGAGTCGGTTACCTGGCTGAGAAGCTGGAGGTGTTGCAGCCCCGTCGCCTGCAGCTCTTCACCATCAACTCGCGTTTCGCCAGCTAAAACGCCTTTAATGTGAAGCTGCAGCAGCAGGAAATGTTCGCTTTGCATTCGCAGTAACTTAATACAGCGTTTTCCAAGGGAATCTTCACCACCAGCACTTAGTTTGTAATACTGCGAATATATAAACATTGCAATAGTTTCATCAGGGGGCCGTAGGCTCAATCGCCACTGTGGTAACTCATCTGGCGACAGATAGGGGCGTTTATTTTAAATGGCAATCTTCGAGATTGCCTCTTCAAATCACTCGAGCAGAAAGCGAGCCGTCCCTGTGAATTCAGTCCGTCTCTCGTGATGCTGTGAGTGTGATGTGATTTTTTCCGTGTTGTCTCTAACGTGTGAAATGACTTCAAAGCTGCTCTAATCCTAATCGGGTTTAACAGGTGGATCCTCAGTGTGCTGCTTCTGACCCTCTGTCACGCGACTCCCTTTCAAAGCCCCTTTTCTGATGCAAAGCGGGTGAAACGCCTGGACAAACCCGCCGGCCGAACATTTTAAAACCTTACATCCACGCCGGGTGTTTTATTCATTTCACCAACAGCGCCTTTGTCTTACAGGTGTCGGGGCTGGGGAGGCACTGGTGGGGCAGAGGCTCTCTCTGTGCAGAAATGATTTAATGTGCAGCTGTTGAGAAACATGAAGGGAAGTCTGTCCTGCTCTACATGTCGCACGTTAACAAACAGAATCGTAGGAATGGTGAACACCTTCCGCTCTCCTCCGGGGTTTCAAAGCCCGACGGTGAGGGGAGAGCTCCAGAGGGTGAACCCTCGGCCTCCCAGACGCGACCGATTTACCTTTCCACACAGCGTCGAGATGAAGAGGTGCGATTCAACTGCTTTAACACCATTAAAAGAGCTCATGCATTAATGTGAGGAAGGTTACTGTCTCCTCATCGCACAGATCTGATGTTTTCGTCTCTTCAGTGGAAGCCTGAGTGACATTTAAGCTTCACGTACGTCAAGATTAACACCAACTCTTCCATCTCAGCTTTTTTGGAATATTTCCAATTGTCCGAATTTTCAACATTTCCAATCAGGTTTCTTTGGAGGACTTTCGAGTAATACTGAACATATAATAACCCTCTTTTACAACTAAGTGACAAGTCCAATAACGACCACTGCGATCACCAGTTAAAGGCATCTGTTCAACAATGGGTTGAATATTCAATCAAATGGCAACTTTTACACAATGTTGTATGTATTCCCTGACGTATTTGGTGTCTTTGGAAACTTTGAGATCCCTACCACGCTTTCAAAATAAAGTTCTGTAGGTTTGAACAATGTTTGGCAAAAGAACATACGACTGCAGTGATGGAGCCACTGGTGAAATCAGCAGGGATGAAGAGGTCAAATAGTCGGATTTTCGGCTTCATGTTTCCTGGAAAACATTTCAGACGCAGATTTTGGCTTAAAGTACAAACTGAAGAGTTCACCAGCACACACTGGCAGTCCTGCAGAAAGTCCCCGCTGCCAAACACACTGAATATTCCAGATCTACTTCCTGTGGCGCGTCTGCAGGCTGCTGCCCGCAAACTCCAATGCCACCAATAGAAACCGGGGGGAGAAACAACAGCCAGCGGGAGACTTTAATCGACATCACACAGGAACACAACAAGGCCCGGGGTCAGAGGTCGTGGGGGTTAAGGGTCGGGACACAATAACCTTCAGGTAGAAAGCTAAACGCTGCTCCGTGACCAGGCCGACGAGCGACTCATCAGCTGCCACTGGAGACAGAAGAGAGAGCAAAAAAAACCTGAAGGAGTTTGAGTTCGAAACTAGCACACACACACACACACACACACACACACACACACACTTCCCCATAGTGAAGGGCAAAGCAGTTCTTTTCAGTGTGCCAGAATCATTAAAAAGATCTGCTGAAAAGATTTGTTTACCGAATCATTCGTTGCTTGACCTCCCACTCGCTGAACTGAAACACGGCCGAATGAAAAGGACTCAATACGTGGTGTATGCAGGTGAGCTACCGGGCGCCCCGGGTTATAGGGTTTAAATGCAGTATGGATATGGTTTTTGGGTTTAAACGTAGTGGTTTCAATATGGTTTCAAATTTACATGCAGTATAAACGTGGTCATACGATGGTTTCTGGGTCTAGATGTAGTAATAATGCTGTTTCATTGTGGTTTCTGGGCTTAAGACGCAGTTAGTATAACTGGTTTTGATGGGGTTTCCTGGTTTAGATTAAGTGTAAATGTGGCTTCTGGATGTGGCTTCTGGGTTTGGATGCAGTATGTGGTTTTGATGTTTTTTCTCATTTTAGATGTAGTATTAATGTGGTTTCGACGTGGTTTTTGTGGGTTTAGATGCAGTATCAATGTGGCTTCTGAGTTTAGAAGCAGTATAAATGTTGTTTCTGAGCAGGGTCTCTTCCTCCACCTCTGCTGCAGCTGCATCTTCCATGAGGTCTGGTCTTCTTGACCATACGCTGCTGGGATGCCACATCTCAACTGCTGGGCTAGGGTCTTCTGCTGTTGATTGAGGCTTGCATAACACCAGATCCAGAAGGTCTAGGGAGTCAGGGCATGTCTCCCTCAGCATCCTGTTAACATCAGTCCAGGTGATTTTCTCCAGTGTCTGTGGCTCCTTGTAGAGGCAGGTCTTGATGATGGTCCACTGTTCTGCAATCAGATCAACATCAACTCCAGAAGAGATCAATATCGGCTTGAAGTGACTTGTGAGCCTGTCCACTTCTGAGTTACCAAAGTCTGAAATGATATAAAAAGATCTCTGGCATTAGAAAAACAATTGTACATTAAAGGGATAGTTCACCCAAAAATTTAAATTCTGTCATCATTTACTCCACCTATAACTACACCAATGTGGCAGGTAGATTGACAAAGTTACTAGCCAATTGCAAAATTCACATCCGCATTTGGCGCGTGGTTGGGTGCTAATTTCAGGCCCTGTTTCTGAGTTTAGAAGCAGTATAAATGTGGTTCGGATGTGGTTTCTGAGTTCAGATGTAGTATAAATGAGGTTCAGATGTGGTTTCCGAGTTTAGAAGCAATGGTTCGGAAGTGGTTTCTGAGTTTAGATGCAGTGTGAATGTGTTTCGGATGTGGTTTCTGAGTTTAGATGCAGTATAAATATGGTTCGGATGTGGTTTCTGAGTTTAGGTGCAGTGTAAATGTGGTTCGGATGTGGTTTCTGAGTTTAGGTGCAGTGTAAATGTGGTTTCTGTGTTTTGGTGCAGTATAAATTAGGTTGGGGTCTCTGGGTTTAGATATAATTGTGGTTTCTGGGTTTAACTACAGTATAAATGTGTTTTTTGGGGGGTGGGTAGATGCAGTATAATTGAGGTTGTCATGTGGTTTGTGGGTTTTTTCATATTTAGAAAAAGTGTGGTTTTGACATGGTTTGTGGGTTTAGAGTGTGTAAATGTGGTTGATTGTCATCTGGTGCACTCTCCACCTGAAAGCAGGAGTCTTGTTCTTGGTGTCCAGTGTCCGGATGTCGGCACGTTGTGATGTCTCAGGTGAGAGAAAGAGCCTCTCAGCAGATCTGGTTGCTCCAGACTGAGAGGCTTTATTAGCGACAAGAGGGGAAGTTGTGGTCTTATTAAAACTATTTCAGACTTGGAAAACTGCCGGAGTGATGAAATGCTGCAGGAAGAGGGAACCATTGAGGTCACAACACAAAATACTTAATTGGTATTTTCTCACTCTTTTTTTCAGTTTCCCCTGCTCCTGCCTGCTATTTAAGACAGAAAATACATTACTGACGTCTGCACGACACGCTTCGAGCCTGTCTGTTTGTGTGTGAGAGAGACACTTATTACAGGTTTTCAATATTGCTTACTTTTGTTTCTGAAAAACTACTGTAAAAGACAAAATCATAAACATAAAATTAATAAAACCACAAATTTGGCAAAATTAAAAAGACACTGCATTCAATTTGCATTTGAATTAAGAATGAATAAAGCATCAAAATGACACCCAAACGACCAAACACACACTGAACTGCTCAACATGAAATACTACTAGTATAGTTTAGTTCGTTCGTTTGCTTGGTCTGATAAAGACCCGAAGCATTTTACATCAACAGTGGAAGCATTAACTCCTCCTTTTAATACTTCCTTTGCTCATTGAATGAATTACTTCGAACCAGTTAACAAGACTAAGTCTACAGCCACAGTAGCAGCTCTGTGAGATTGAATGTAGGTCTGATTTGAGCTAAAAGCTCACCATTTCAGTTAAGCATGTTAGCATGAAAACGCTTGCTTAATAGCGCTGAACACAACGTTATTAGGAAGCAAACTTTGTTAAAGATAAGGTAAAGATAATTTAGCTGCAAGTATTTTGAACATTGATCAACTGTTTCAAACATTTG
Source organism: Coreoperca whiteheadi (assembly GCA_011952105.1). Lineage (NCBI taxonomy): Eukaryota > Metazoa > Chordata > Actinopteri > Centrarchiformes > Sinipercidae > Coreoperca > Coreoperca whiteheadi. The sequence continues at coordinate 28,548,440 of CM022490.1, read as the reverse complement.
TTGAGTAAAAATACCAAACGTGTTGGTTCCAGCTCCTCCAATGTGAGGATTTGCTGCTTTTTTCAGTTTTTTATCAAACTAAATTGCCCGTGACTTGAATATCTTTTGCTTTTGGACTGTTAGGAAAACCAAAGAAGCAATTTGAAGATGTCACCTTGGGCTCTGGGGAAATATACTATTAATTTTTTGACAAAATGATTAATCAAGAACATAACTAGCAGTCTAATAGATAAAGTAAATGATCTTCCGGTGCAGACAATTTTTTCCAAACCTAAAATTCTAATTTAACCCTCTAAGCGCCAAAGTCGCAAAATTGCGACAAGAAACGTAACTGGAAAATACAGCAACTACTTCCGGTTTCTGTGCTAAATCATGTTTCCACCCTTCCACCAGATGTCAGACACCCTGCACCTCGTTTCTAGCCCACTATTACCGCGTGTTGCCATTAAACGTTTTCGTAGAAGAAGACCTCAAACACGCGTCTTCAGTTAGCGTCTCAGTGCGAGTGTTATTGCCGTGAGACCGGCTCACTGGAAGCAGCGTTCTCTTCATGCGAGCTGGAAAACGCGAAAATGGCCAATAAAAAATACACTCGTGATGAAGCTTTGTCTTGATTCTGAGGGAGAACATCTGCCTTTAGCTTCTTTTCAGCCGAGTGAAAGTGAGAATGAGAGCAGGGGAAACGAGTCTCTGAAAAACTACAACCTGTGCCATTTGGAAAGATAAGAACAGATACAGCTTCTGCAACCAAACACCTACATTACATGTATATATTTCTCATATCTATTTCCATACATTTTACTAGTTATGGTAAATTTGAAGTTGTAGTTATAATTTACTGATGTCGCATTACAAGTTACTGTTATTAATCATTTATTCATTTCAGAAAAAGAAAAAAAAAAACCTACGTTCATCATCCTGTATGGACTGAAAATAACATAACCGCCAATATATAACGTCATAATATGCAAATTAGATGCATACAATTATTTCACTCACATACTTTGGGTCATACCTGACATTTTGCTAGTTGAGAGTAGGACTTGTCATTTTCAAACCAATCAAAAGTCTGTATTTTTAAAAATAAACCCTGGTACCTAAAGGGTTATTGCTGGCGCTAGAATAAAAGTCAGGGGATCCCCAAAGTCAGATTCATCCTCCGAAGATCTTATATATCTTCTCCAATGGCAATTAATCTTACTGTTCTCGAAACATTAGGGTATACGGGGAAAGTCACAACTATTCCACTTCATCCAGGAACTTTAGCTTTGACACTACGAGGGTGTTCATAGACCTTTTTCAGGGCATTTCATAGAACCTTGGTTGACTTGTAGGAAAAGTTGTTAACACGAACATTACAAATGGTGTGAGCCAGCATGCACAATACCAGGACCCTGAAACTGAAGCAGCTAAGTGCAATTTAGCCATTATTAATCGTATATATACCTGTGCTTTTCCCTCTGTGACAAGTCTAAATGTCGTGGTGTAAAACGGCCGATTTGCACATATAAGTTGAGGTTTTCTTGTTATTTTATCCTCCTCATACACGTGCACACATGCCTGTGAGCGTTTCCGTGTGAAATGTCGGTGTGTGCGCGCGTGTGTCGGTAACCTGAAGGTGTTTCCTGACAGCTCGACCAACCGGCTGTCAGTCAGAGGGGCTGTGGGCGGAGCTCTGGTGGAAAAGAAAGCAGGAAGTTGGGCTCTGTGAGGTCAGATTCGCTTTTTTTCCAAACGGAGCGAGTCGCTTTGACGTAATGGGGACACGAAAACATCTCATTAGGAGCTGCCAGTGCTGATTAAACTTCATTAGCTCTCTGTTGCAACTCCTTTCTCTGCCTACTTCTCTCCGTCTCTCTGTCTATACCTTTCTCTGAGTTGTCTTTGGGTTCTTGGTTCTGTCTTTCGTGGTTTTCGAACTGTTTGAGTTTGACGATCTTTAATGTTTTTAATATCGTGATGTAATATATATATATATATATATATATATATATATATAAAAAGAATATGTTTATCTTTATCAATTCTGATTAGAAAACGTCACCTGCTTTCAGTATAAATGCATGTAAATATTCATCCGGTACATGTGTTTGTATAACAATATCTTTCTCTCCACTCCCCCCCCCCCAGCTGTTATCGTAGTAACTTAAAATAAAAATGTTCACGATGTCTAATTAACCGTGATGATGTCAGGTTTCTTTTACTTTTTTCCTTCCTTTAAATGAATAGTTTCATCTGACCAGTGCTGCGCTGCTCTGTTTTCGGAGTCTCTCTTTTTGCTCATTTGTTTCATGTTTTTCATCGTTTTGGGGGGCGATCGACTTTATACACCTATAACTCAGTTTTTATGTTGCGTCTCTGCAAATATAATTACCCCATTATTATTCTACAATACTTGTATTTCTTTCTCTTTCCCCTTTTATGTTCCTTATTTTGGTGCACATTCTTGTTCCTGTTCTGTACTTGTTTTGGACCAGCAGAGTCTGTGAACCTGCAGGAACAAAGGTGCAAAAGATTAAAGGCACTAAATAAAAAAATAAATTAAAAAAACTGGCTGCTGCCAGACTCTCTCCTAAAGTAGAAGTGCAAACTGTTTCGTGATGAAGTAAATTAAATGAGTGTGTTGGTCACTCTGCGTGGGAGTCACCTGGCCCGGCCTCTCCCTGGGTCACAGGAAGATGTCGGCAGGAGTGGGAGGGGTGTTACGTGAGTCGGACTGGTGGGAGTTTGTTGTGTAACGGCTCCTCACAGAGTGAGGCGGCGCAGCAGAAAAAGAAGCTTCATCAGACACAGGGAGTTGAAATGGTGATGATGACAGTGATTGCGATTATTACAGGGGTAATAATGATGAAAGGTAAATTACAGTAACAGAGGTGTGTGTGTGTGTGTGTGTGTGTGTGTGTGTGTCTGTGTGTGTGTGTGTGTGTGTGTGTGTGTGCAATTCAACCACATCTCACGGTCTTCGTCGGGAGCTGGCTCAAGTTTCAAAACGTGACCGAAGAATTCAACTTACGTCGCCGTAAGGTGTGTTGTGTTCGTTGCAACCCGCTTCCAGCCTCGAACAGGAGTTCCAGAAATGCTGAGAGATCCTGTGAGCTAACGCAGCCGACACCGCGCTGCCCGAAAATGTCTTCAGAGTAGGTGCGGCAGTCGGCTACGATCGGTCCTTATTTGTGCTGCGCTCTTCTCACATTTCAAGCTGAAAAGACCCAAACGAAACAAGTCGAGCATCCTGTAAAAGGTGAACAAGAACAAACTGCTTTTGTGTCTCTCGGCTCCCCTCCTCTTGCTAACACAAACGCGCCCCCTCTCTTTGTGCACATTTCACCGGCATTCAAACGTTCCACGCCTACGTGACTAAATGTGGATTCATAACCGCCGCTTTCTCCAGACGCCACCGCAACCTCCCTCTTGCTGATTTCTGTTCTTTTTGGACCTTTTTTTTATTTTTTATTTTTTGGGATGAAAGGAAGTCGTCAGGACTGCCTTTAAATAAAAAAGGTTTTCCTTCGCCCCAGCAGTGCCCCAGCGGTCCTCCTGACAGGAGTCGTCACTCTGTCTTGCGTTATTCAAAACCTCGGGGATCGTCAGAGGCCTCAGCAGCCTCGGGCTTCAGGCGTGAACCTGGTTCTCCACATTTACACCAACACGCAAACCTTTCCTCCGTAACCCTCCTAACATTAACGTAACGGGGTTTTTTTTTAATGACAATTGCCGGCTCTAATTGTTTTTTTAAAGTTCTTTCTTAATGTAAATCGCTGAAGAACGGTTTTTCTTGTTGAAAGGTGCCATATAAAGTTCATTATTCATTGTTATTTTATTATTTTTCTAGCCACTTTGACCAGCCATGTTTTCTTAAAAAAATGTTAGTTAAAAAATCATCATTAGTTGCATTCTCATACAAATTCGTTCAAAATGAGCTCCACCTCGACCAACTACAACAGTACAATCCTGATTTTAAATGAATTCATTTGTAATAATAATCTAATGATATAATATATTCTAAATAGTATTACAGGGGGACATTTTTCTGCTTTGAGTACTTTTACTTTAAATCAGTTTTCCTGATTGTACTTATATACTTTGTCTTCAGAAACATTTACATTACATTTAGCAGATGCTTTAATCCAAAGCGAGTTACACACTCAAATCCCGAAGGCGCAGCTTTGGGAGCAATTTTTGGGGTTCAGTGTCTTGCTCAATGCTTCGACACACGGCTGGGGGAAGCCGGGATCGAACCGCCGACCTTCTGATTGGTGGACGACCGCTCTTCCATCAAGCCACAGGCGCCCCGTTTACATTGCAGAGTATTTTTACAGTGTGGTATTAATACCTTCACCAAACAATCTGAATACCACGTCCACCGCTCGTCAAAACTGAGAAATTGAGGGCTCCAATTTGACACAACTTTGTAAAGATGAATAACTTCCTGCTGGAAATTTAAATTTCCCAAATCTAATGCTTTCCTAAAATAACGCATTATAATCATTTTAAAATGTATAATAAATCACATTGTAATGCATTACAACTATGAGAATTATACACTATGATCCTGGCCAAAAAAATCAGTGAGTCAATGAGTGATCAGCAATTATGAAGTACCTGATACTCAACCTTATAAGTCATTATAAAGTGCTTAGAACTATAATTACACATTTCTGTAGGCACAATATAGAGCATTCTAAGTATGTTTACAATGCATTATAATACATTATAGACATACGCTTCACAGAAAGTGTCACCACACTGGTATAAAAATAAACAATCCTGAACAACACCGGGCCCGCACTGTGGCACGGCCCGTCAGCAGCCCAGGTTTGACTGGTAACTTCTGCTAGCTTCCGTTAGCTGCCGGCAACCCTTCATTCAGATCAGTTGTGACAACAGAGGTACAGTATATGTCACTGTTGTCTGTGGGTCTGTGACAGACTGGAGATCATGGAGGTGTTACAGCTGACTGTCTGAGTGGCGTTCACGCTGTAAACGGCAATATGTGGTGTTTAATACTGTGATTATTGCTTTGCCTGTATGGTGTGAACATGAGGTAGTACAATGTGTGTGTAAGAGAGAGGCCTCTGGAAGAATTCCTGGTTTCTATTAATGATACATTATTGATACGCTGTTATCAATAATTCATTTACTGCTGAGTCAGCAGGCTGAGCTGAGATTGAATATGTTTTACATTTTCTTAAAGTTTCCAGCCCCCAGTTAGCCAACACCATTATACATGAAGTTACAATATCTTGTAAATGTGGAGATCATCATTACAAGTAGTGTTGATGAGCAGGTGTAGTTCTGAATGCGAAAGTATACGTCTTCAAAAAGGGCGCTATGCTAACTATAGCTTTGGATTCAGCCAGATTTGGAGCTTCAGGATCGGAGATTCTCCCAGTATTTTTCTCTTCTCCACCCACACCTACTGGCACGCGTCCAAAATGAAAAACCAACTAACACTTCAAAGAGACGCGGTGTAGCTGTCCGGTAGCCTGCAGCGGCGCTTTTCGAGACAGCCAGGGACACACGGGGAAGTCCGGGAGTGTCCGTCGCTAGACTGGCAGTGCATCAAGTTTGGCCGTCCCTCCTTACATACCCCTTTTCCACCGAGGCGGAGCTGGTGCTCGTTCGGAGCCAGAGCCAAGTTTCAAATCGGTTCTTTGTGTTTCCACACACGAAGCAGCAGCTCCGAGCCAGGAAAAGTGGTTCTTCAGTAGCACCAGATCGTTGCTGGTCTAGAAGTAGGAACCGCTTACTGCAGCGGCTGGGGGCGGCGGGGTTACCGTGACCAACAAGACGAACAGTTTTCACTTCTGCTTCTTACACCAACGCTTCATACATTTTTATTTAACTGCAGTGTGATGGTTTATCAGCAGCGTTGATGCTAGGAGGGTAGCAACATGCCGAGGCTAATGTTGACATGTTACTGTTAAAAATAAATGTACGTACGTACCGCTACTCTCGCTCGTAATCTCCGTCTGTACAAACTACGGCGAACACAAAGAGCAACGCAACGTCCGTGATTATTAATGGTTTTTTTGTTTGGTGCTGCCGCGCTAGCGTTACCGGGAAAGATGGGACGCATACAGTCACGTGAGTCCTGGCTCTGTGCTGCTCTGTAGCCAGTGGAAACACAAACGGGTTCTTAGAAGGCTCGTCATTCCAACCAACTCCGAACTGGCACTGGCTCTGAACCCGCACCTGGTTCATTCTGGTGGAAAAGGGGTACCAGTAACCATCCGTCCATTCCCCTCGCCTGGACCAGAGTACAGGATGTAATGCCGGTCTTCCTGTTGCAAATTACAAAGCTCCAACTCTGAAGAGATATTTCACTCTGTGTAAATTATGGGAACTCCAATTCTGCAGAGTAATTGTGGAAACCAGGAAAGTCTCGACCGAGCAGAAAAAACATTTGTATTGACACAGATGATAGTCAGTGGGACAGCCGTTTAAATCGAACCGAAATGCGATCTTGAAATGGGAAGTCAATTCGAATCATGGATTTGGAGAATCGTGACACCACTACTTAACATACAAATAATAGGGACAGCGAAACGTGCACCCCAGAATAAATCAACTTTTACTATTCGTTGCATTAGTGATATTTAAATATTGCTGTTACAGTCAGAACCGGAACCGTTTACTCCGGCATCTGTTTCAGAGACAACGGCGAAGCAAATTTGTTGTTTGAATGTGGGGTGAAAAGTTCGAAAAACCCATCAACATCACGAACGAATGCTGGTGGGGTTTTTGTTTTTATTCCAGGAACTGAGGGTGGACACGTTAACTGACAACACTAAAGATTCAAATTCTGTATCAGATAAAATGTAAACTTCGGTTTGCTTTACTGTAATAAAGCTTTTAAACATTCTTTTATGCCACATTTTCCTTATTAAGCTGAAATATAACTACACAGTATCTTAATTACTCAAAATATGAGGTGACTAAAAATGGCTACCGTGTTTTCAGTTTCGGCAACCGAAAGCTGATGCCTGGTTGCCTGCCTGGCAACCACTTTTACAAGTTAAAAGTGTTGAGCCCTGTAAAGCCATTGCAGCTATTACTGACCGTTAGCATGTGTAAGCGTGTTCCTTAATTTGCAGGACAGAAAACAAAATGAGACCTAATCCTTAAATCAAATAATTTATTGTAATTAGAAGATCAAAAAATTAACATGTACATGGATCTTTCTTAGTTCAGAAAACCGCAGTCTGCCATTCCAGTTATCTGCAGCCAACTTCCCCAAGAGAGATAACCTGTCTTTAAGATTATACAGTATTTTAAATGAGAATGTGCTGCTATCTGATTTGTCCAAAACAAATGGCCATGGATTTCATCCAACCAGAGGACAGCTCCTAAAAAGAAGACAAACCCACACTGCCCTGTCCCAAGTTGACCTTTCCCCTAGATGTGACCATCTTGTCCGACAGCTGACGTTTTGCTCCCTCGAAAGTTTCTTTCTTGTCTCTGAGGCGCCTGTGAGACGTCCACTCTGCCAGCCCAAGGACGTTTTCAGCATATTCTGTTTCCTTGAGCACACACAAGTTAGTAATCACAACTCCAAGGAACTGTTTAACTATTTTAATGACAAATATCTTAATCACAACAAGGTAAATTATTTCACTCTATCAAATGCCAGGCTAATTCAATACGTACTCAACAAACACATTTGAAAATAACCCTGGTCTTGACTCTTTACATGCATACTTGATTTAAGGAGCTGCAGTACTGTTTGATTTAGTTTGGTTTCTTGTTTAGGAATTAACAGAGTTATCAAGGCACAAGCACAGCAACACAATATATTAATTCAATTCAATTCAATTCAATTTTATTTATATAGCCCAGTATCACAAATCACATTTGCCTCAAAGGGCTTCACAATCTGTAACATACGACACCCTCTGTCCTTAGACCCTCGATTCGATTAAGGAAAAACTACCCAAAAAAACCATTTTAACAGGGGAAAAAATGACAGAAACCTCAGGAAGAGCAACAGAGGAGGGATCCCTCTCCCAGGACGGACAGACATGCAATAGATGTCGTAAGTACAGAATAGATTTATAGCATCAAAACTATAACATATACAGCCATGATGGCAAAATTGTTGTATATATATATATATATATTATTATGTTAGAAATGTTTAGGTGGTAAAACATAAGGGAAGATGATGGGTCCAGACGGACAGCCGAGCAGCTCCAGGTGGAGCCCAACGAGCAGGACCTGAGCCACTCGTCCCCTGCACCAGAGACACAGCAACACTGCCCCAGCAGGTCGCCATAGTCACCGATCCAGATACATCTCCGGACACTGAAATACCTGCTGAAATTGACACTAAGAAAGAAGAGACGGACGACAAAGCACAAAACTCCGGGAGAGGGAAGAAGTCAAGTTAGTGACATGCATTTATGGGATGCGAATGCATACGGATGGAGAGGAGGACAGAGGTGAAGAGAGAGAGGTGCATCATGGGAAGTCCCCCGACAGTCTAGGCCTATAGCAGCATAACTAAGGGATGGTTCAGGACTCTCCTGAGCCAGCCCTAACTATAAGCTTTATCAAAGAGAAAAGTCTTTAGCCTATTCTTAAATGTGGAGATGGTGTCTGCCTCCCGAACCCGAACTGGGATCTGATTCCACAGAAGAGGAGCTTGATAGCTAAAGGCTCTGGCTCCCATTCTACTTTTGGAGACTCTAGGAACCACAAGAAACCCTGCATTCTGAGAGCGCAGTGTTCTAGTGGGGTAATAAGGCACTATGAGCTCTGTAAGATACGACGGTGCCTGACCATTAAGAGCTTTATAGGTGAGGAGAAGGATTTTGAATTCTATTCTGGACTTCACAGGGAGCCAGTGCAGAGAAGATAATATTGGAGAAATATGATCTCTTTTCCTAGTTCCTGTCAGTACACGTGCTGCAGCGTTCTGAATCAACTGGAGAATCTTAAGTGACTTTTTCGGGCTGCCTGATAATATGGAATTGCAGTAATCCAGCCTTGAAGTAACAAATGCATGAAATAATTTTTCTGCATCATTTCGAGACAGGAAGTGCCGGATTTTTGCAATGTTACGTAGGTGAAAAAAGGCAGTCCGTGAGGTTTGCTTCATGTGGGAGTTGAAGGATAGATCCTGATCAAAGATAACTCCTAGATTCCTCACAGAGGTGCTGGAGGCCAGGGCAATGCCCTCTAGAGCAATTAGGTCTGCCGACAGCGAGTCTCGGAGGCGTTCGGGGCCAAGTACAATAACTTCAGTTTTGTCCGAGTTTAACATCAGAAAATTTCTGGTCATCCAGGTTTTTATGTCCTTAAGGCATAATTGAAGTTTAACTAACTGATCAGTTTCATCCGGCTTAATCAATAAATATAACTGGGTATCATCTGCATAACAATGAAACTTTATGGAGTGCTTTCTAATAATTTTGCCCAAAGGAAGCATATATAAAGTAAATAGAAGTGGTCCAAGCACAGAACCTTGTGGAATTCCGTGACTAACTTTGGTGTGCTCAGATGATTCATCGTTAACATAAACAAACTGAGATCGGTCTGATAGATAGGATTTAAACCAGCTTAACGCGGTTGCTTTAATTCCAATTAAATGTTCCAGTCTCTGTAATAGAATTTGATGGTCAATGGTATCGAATGCAGCACTAAGATCTAGCAAGACAAGTACAGAGACAAGTCCATTGTCTGATGCAATTAAAAGGTCATTTGTAATTTTCACCAGTGCTGTTTCTGTGCTATGATGCACTCTAAAACCTGACTGGAAATCCTTAAATATACTATTGTTATTTAGAAAGTCACATAACTGATTAGCAACAGTTTTTTCAAGGATCTTAGAGATAAAGGGAAGGTTAGATATAGGTCTATAGTTGGCTAAAACCCCTGGATCTAGTGTGGGCTTTTTAAGGAGAGGTTTAATAACAGCTACTTTAAAAGACTGTGGTACATAACCTGTCAGTAAAGACAAATTAATCATATCTACAAAAGACGTACTAACTAATGGTAGAACATCTTTAAGCAGCCTAGTTGGAATTGACACTCAGCTTTAGAAACTGAAATCTGGATCTGGACTCTGCTGTCAACGTTTCATTTCACAATGGAAACATGAAGAAAATGACAGAGATCAAACTTTATTCACACAAAAAAGGGTCACTGCAGTTGGTTTGCATTTTGATAAAGGTTAGGCGTAGACCCCTCGATGTGGGGAAGTGTGTCAACAGTAAACTAAAGAAAATCTTATCTCCCTGAAAGTTAAAAGGAAATCAAAAGCTTCACAAACATTTAAAAGGAATAGCTGGAAGACGAGTCTTTGACAGTTGGAGTTGGAGTTTATATTTTGTTTAATTTGAAACTATTTGTTATCTTTGGTTTATGTTTAAATAAACAGTATAAGAGAATATAGAGCAGGAGTTCACGCATCTATAAAAGTTAAGTGTAAAATCCACAATGGTACCTTGAACAGCTGAAGAGGATTGAGTATTGTTTTCTGTTCAAGTTTATTCAACTGTGCTTTCAGCACCAGGGACAGTGACGTTTATTAAGGACTAAATAGTCTCAACTCAGTGTCTACCCTAGCTGTTCCCGAGCTTTCCACCACATCTCATGGTCTTCATAAGTGATGAAAAAGCTAGTAAGTGGACCTTTAGTTGTTGTCATGCGCTCCGCGTGGGGGTATTGATTAGAAGATGGAAATCCATGTTGTTTTTGTTAGAATAGATGCATTTATAGTGTTACCGTCGTTGTTGTCTTCTATATGCTGACCCCTACTCTGAGGGCCACCTTTGAGCCTCTTAGTCGTAATAATTCATTTGTTGTCCTCTTATTATTCCTCAGCAGTAAAAGTATTAACTGTGGTTTCGGGTTCTCTGTTAGCTGGAAGCGTTTCTTCCTTCCCTGCTTTCCAGAGTGACGCTGGCTAATGATCGAAGCGCTCTGTGAAATTAAACGGCATCCAGATGAGAGCGGGCTGTTTTGGTGGGCTGGATGACGGAGGGATGAGCGGTGAGTGGGAGGACGGAGGGAGAGATGCCGTAGGAGTAGAAACACTAAGGGGGGGGGTCGGAGGTCAACGCATCACACCACTCACGTGTTATGCCGACAGAAACAAACGCTGGGTGCTCGCAGTGTTGTGTTTGAATGTGGACTCTGAGGCTGGGAGAATATTAGAGGAAACCGGTGCAGTGAATCGTCCTGATGCACGCTTTTTGTTTTCATCCGTTTCCGTTAGCGCCTGTCCTGAGACCAGCGGCGGCTTCATGTGAGCGTTCAAGAGGAGCAAGACAAAAGAGGAAAAAGCGCAGACAAGTCCGGCTCGATAACGTCTCGTCTGGATGCCTTGTGTTAATACAGTAGTAATGAAAATCTTTAATGTGGAGCTCTTTTCTAAACACACTGAGCACTTCAGGAGGGAAGAAAAGATAAAATGAGCTGCAAATCAATGAGAGCATGGCAAGGAATTTATACAGGAACTTTCAAAAAAATTATTCAGTTTTAACTATTGTCAAACAGAAAACTTTGTTTTTCCCTAAAGGTGCATTTCAACCCACAGACCCCTTCTCCATGTGAGCCATTCGAGAGCATGCTCGTTCGAGGCCTCGTCTGGCCGAGCCGCCTGACCTCCTGTCCGCTCCCCGCACCCGAGTGGGATCAAATAACCGAATCGTGTGGCTCCTGCAAACCTCCCAAATGTTGCAGCTCCTTTTCCAGTGATTGTGTTTGGGCCGGCGTGCGTCCCGTGAGGAACCCCCGGACGTTGCGATACCCAGTGTGGCCGCTATGCCACCACGTGTGCTTACTATAAGTACTACTAAAACTAGTAATACTAAAAAGTGTAGTATTTTTTAAATATTTATTCCTCATTTGAACTGTCAGCTGGTTGTTGAGCTGTAACGAGGACTGGCTGAATAAAAAATGATGGTCGTTTGATGTGTAATTTCCCCCCATGCAGCTTTGATTAATTGATTAGCGCTAATTAATACGTCGTTAAAGGGTGGGTGAGCTGTGCGAGATGACTGACAGCTGGGACAGGGTTCTGTTGTCTTCCTGAGTCACAAAGCCGCAGCCAGTTTACCGCTGTCAAACTCTGGACGACTAAACAAAAGCTGCGGACTTCATTTCAATACGTTATTCGGCGTTTTGTTCTTAAGTGGTGGTTTTGTTTATGCAGCAGTCTGCCTTACCAATGGACTCTCACAGATTCCCAAAACTCACCTCCAGATAAGACGAAAATGCCGTCGGGAGTTTCACACAATAACGAAACCACGTTCATTGGCCAATCTGAACAATCTAAACTTAGTTCTTTGTGTGTGGTTGTTTTCATGTTTTTTATTAAGTCCCCATTGTCAAAGTTATAAAACATCTAAACGCACTCTTGTTGAGGGCGGAACTTCAGTTCTTTCTTGTTGTCTCTATGATTTATGTCTCTTTTCTTTTCTATTTTATCCCCCTCTCTCCCACTCTGTCCTACTCGGCAACATTGGAGCTGTCTTCTGCAGCCGAGGTGGAAAAAACGAAATAAATAAATCTAGTCTACGTTGTATGTACACCCTTGAAATCCTCCACAGTCGGTGATGGGAGCCGGCTGGCGGCGACTGAGCCGGGCCCTCGGGGGACGTTGCCGACTCTCTGGTTGCCAGATGCTCTGCCAGGTCGCGCCAATGCCACCTCGACAGCAGCAGCAGGTGGCGGCTAGCGTTTGCCAACAAACTGCTGGCAGCGGCCGCGCGCTTACTTAGCCTCTGCCTCCAGAAAAGGCTTGGCAGCGTCGATCCGCTGTGTTAGGACGCTGATACGCCTACGAATAATGAGACAAAACAAAGCTCCTCTCTCCGCCTCTCATCTCAGAATATTTCTCTCTTTTTGGACACTTTCTCTCTGTCTCTCTGTGTGCTTCCCAAGGCGTCTGCGGAGAAATGCAATTTCTCCAATACCAGGTGTTACAAATCATTAAATTATCTTACACTTGTGTTCGCATGGTCTTCATTTCACCATCAACGTGTGTTTCTTTTCCCTCGTTTTCAGAATAAGTTAAGCACTTTAGTGTGAGAGCCTGTTTTTCTTTCTTCCTTCTTTTTATTCTAGAAACCTTGTTGACACTCAGCTCTCCACTCTGGACCAGGTTAACTCACTAACTTATGTGTCCTGGAAAGCCTGGGACTCTTTAAAGCAGCTTTTCCGGTCATGGAAGTGTCCCGAAATACGACAAATTCAACCAAAACGTCCCTAAAAACAATGATTGGTCCCGGGAAAAGAATTGTCATTTGGAACAAAATTCCAATCAGAAAAGGTTTACTTTCTGATTTCAGCGTCCCTGATATTTGCTTCCTGTTGTTTGGCAGCAGCAGGCCGGACTGTAGCTACCACCGAGGACACTGAGGTCGTGTCCTCAGTGTCTTTTCCGGGAATTTTCAGGAGCACTGGGAGCTTTTACATGGTTCCGGTTTCAACACTGAGGGGGACACAATGAAGTCAGAGGTTCTCTACACAGAACTTGTATTTGTACATTTATATCAATCTAGCAAATGCAAAAAATGGAAGTAGCTGCATTAGTTCTACGTAAAAGACGTTTAAATAGAGACCTGTTATGTATTTGCATCTTTACTAAAAATAGCACTGTACTGCACATTGATTGATTTTCAATTCTATCCGCCTTTGTAGAAGAACGTTGACTGTAAATAAAAACAGATCAAATGTTATCTTACAAGATAAACATGCAACGGATGTGGGAGTGAGTTTTTCAGCCCTGAGTTTTGGCTGCTGTATTCTTCTTTCAGACTCAACAACGACCTGTGTTGCCAAAGAGGCAAAAACCCAGATAAAAAACAAAAAACTCTGCAAATCATCCACTACAGTTACTTAAAGCAGAAACAATCTAAATTTTTACGATCTTGTCCCAAATGACAGAACGGTCTCTGCAGCTCCCCTCGGCTCCGCGGCGCTTGACGGTGAGTCTCAGCTCGTCGTTTATGCGCCTGGCCGCAGCTTTACTGTTCTGGTTCAGTCTCACCGCTCCCCATAGCGTCTTCGTCAGCGAGAACGCCGTAACATTGCCACGTCCCGCTCGGCAGCGAACAGCAGACAGACACAGTTAGAGAAGAGCTGGTGAACGTTTAGCAGTTTTACAAAAAAAAAAAAAAAGAGCTAAAGAAGATGTGAATATTGGACTTACATCCATCAGGTCATCATTTTAATGAAAGTGGGATAGTTGGCCATCCCAGGGACGGGTCTGCCATTTATTTCCAATTTTTGTTAGAGTTTCCTGGAAAGAACTTTGTCATTTGGTACCAATTTGATGTAAACAGAGAAGCATGAGTTCACACTGTAAGCGTATGTTAATTAACCTCCGGAGGAATTTACCTGAAAGAACTACACCATTTAAAGCATGCAGGGAATATAATTGAACATCTAACTCAATAAATAACATATGAAGAATCCAAATAACAATAATAATAAAAAATGTAGCGAATCCAAGCCTTGCTTTTGATGTCTGGGTTGGGGGACTTCCACTCATATTTCTACCGTCCTGGTTATTGACTGAGGGTGATTGAGGCAGCAGAAGTTGTTAAGAAACCTGTCGCAGTTCTGCTTTTTTTAACGAAAAGGCCTCGTTTTCTCATAAAATAAATTGTCAAATATTAAATACAAATACGATATAAACTGGAGCTGAAGTGGCCGTCTGTTCTTAAAACAAAACATGCTTCAGCTGCTTCTATTTGTGGCAATTTCTTCATATTTGATGTAAAAGGAAATGCAGAACTCTGGTGTCTCCAAATGCACCGTCGTGCTGCCTTCGGGCCGCTCACATTTCATATCACAACCAGACGCACTCAAGTTGAACGACAGTCCACACGTTGGAATTCAGTTTTCAAGGAGAGAAAACGACCCACCCAATAATTCAGCAGAGTCATAAACGCATTCATACAAACGGACGAATCGGCCGCAACGGCTGCTCGGGCAGAATGTTGCTTTCACGGGCGGCAGCAGCAAGCAGGCCGTCTCTCGGTTATTGGCTCTGCTCACGGGGGCCTCGGGGTGCCATCAAAGATTTAGGTCAGCCGTGGGCAGCTTCCCCGATCCAGGAGCAGTCAGTCACCGCCGAGATGAAGACGCCGCCGGGTCAACCGCTCGTCGAGCTGGTTGGGCTGGAAAACAAAAGCGAGACGTCCCCGGTGTCTCCGTGAGGATCAGTGGCTCCCAGGACTGGAGCTCCCGCCTCAGAACTTTCTGTATACATGTATTAATGGTGTGTGTGTGTGTGTAATAAGGGACAGAATCAGTATGTACAGTTTAACACACACCGTGGGATTGAAACGAATCAGATTAGGCAGCGGCAGTAGCGGGAGAAGTCTTTAGATATTTTACATTAATGTTGCTCTGTCACGTCCAATATCAAAAATCACAAACTCGCCTCAAGGGGTTTTACAATCTGTACAGCAACTCTGTATTGTCAACCATCTGAACAAAAGGAAAAGAACACCCCCAAAACAAAAAGCTGCACTATTCTCACCTGTTGTATCGGGTTTGTTCCCCAGCTCGACCGATACCAATTGCCGCTTGTCTGTGAGCCACATCGGGCAGCACGTGGCCGATGCCGATCGTTTTTTGTTTGGTTTTTTAGCAGCTGGTGTAGCAGTATTAAAAAGTACTGGGATAGCTTGCCACGTAGCCTTCCCGTTGTCTTGTCGTCATAATGCGGTTGCACCGATAAACTGTTACACTAACCCTCCTCTAAAACCACTTTGTCAGCTTTCCACTTCTGTTCGTGTACAAACTAAACAACGGCGGTGCGTTTACGCGGTGAGCTTTAGAGGTGTCGGTGGCTGCGTTTCCTAACTGTTTCTCTGTTTCTAAAAAGGTCGAGCTACTCCTTTAAATAGAGCAGCTACAGGATTGTGCATGTCTCCCGTTGTAATATCCCGTCTGGGCCTACTGATACGAGCTCGCATGGCTTGTGAAGTTTGACATAAGTAGGACAAACCCTGGCTGTACCTGACCTCCCCCCCCCCAACGCTCTCTTGTCTGAGACTAAACAGTGCACGTTTGTTGTCGGATCACCGGAGCATCTTCTCTCTCTCTCTCCCTCCCTCCCTCCCTCCCTCTCAGCTGTCGGACTCCCCCCAGCCCTCGGTACAATCATCCTCTGTCACTGATGACTGAGGCGCCATTTAGCCGAGTGTGTTCTGGGCAGATTCCCTGCCGTTAATTCCATCAGTCACACCGTTAGATTTCCCCCGCAGCGCTCCTCGCTTTGGAGGAGCCGAAATATTAAGAAGGCAAGCAGCGAATCAGATTCCGTCTCTGGGGGAAAACGACTCCGACGCTCCGCTGTGACCGCTAAACCTTAAAACCACAAAGTGAATATTGGAATATTTGGGCCCACATGGAAGAAGCTTCCACCTCTCACAGTCTCTCCCTTCACATTTCAGAGGTATTTAGCGAACAGCCTCGTCCTGAACAGGAGAGAGCTGCGTAGACCATCACTCAGCAAATCTGCCAAATCTCCGTCCATATTCTGAGACCCAGAACTCGTCGTACTCATCTGGCTTCCAGTTCAGGAAGTACAGTTCACCTGCTACGAGTTCTTAAATTACATCTGGCTGCCCAGCTGCTCTACCTGGAGACAAGACGCAAAAATAAACGCCCAATTATTGTCTCTGTGTATTTAATTCAGTCTCAAACCAAATTCACAAACCTTTAATGAAGCTTCAAAAGTGTGTATTAGAGCACGTAGTAAAGGTCGCACAAGGGTCATTCTATGGAAACGTCCGCTTCCCTGTCCCTAGCATTTACAACACTTGCGAAACACTTTAGGGTTACAATTCTTTATATTTTAAAATGAAACAATGTGTTATTTGAACGATTACACCTTCGTGAGCCATCAATGTGGCAATAATTGTTTTTTAATTCATTATATAGAATTCCAAGCGGCACAGAAGTGCGCGTCCTCACAGTCATGTACAGTGGAAAAGTGCCGTATTTTGAGGTAATAATCAGTTAGAAAGGTAATAAGTTGGACTTTTACAGCATTAAATTAACCTCAGGACACAGTTACCTTAGCTGTTATACTACTGTTGTATATGTACTCGTCTATTCGATTAACTACCTTTACGAACCTTTAGGTAGAACATGGGCCAAGGAAGAAACCGAATAACACGGGGCGGACACACGAATCGTTTTTCACTTTCATAGGTCAATTCTAACTAAATGAACTGAAACTGTCGCGCATGCACAAACCTCTCGCAACAAAACCACCTCAGACATCACTGTAAAAAAAACTAATGCAGCAGGTGTGTAAGAAATAAGCAATCAGGGATGGGATTTTTCCAGATTTTATCTGGAATTCAAGATTTTCCGACCCGCGTGAAGTACAGATGAGGCTTCAGCTAGGCACAACTCTACTTTGACACACTGTAATTCTAATAGTTTTGGAAATATACCCAGACATATATAGCGGTTTCGCTTGCAGATTGGCATATCACAGAAGGACTACTGGCTCCGAGCGCCCTTCTAGTTCAAAGCAGCCTGTTTGCATTGCTGTGCAGAGCAGTGAGGGTGGATAAACTCCTTTGATAGAAAGCGAAAATGAAAACTGTCGGCAGTTAGAGCTGTGGATCATCCAGAGTAATGGGACCGTGTTTCTGGGAGGACATGCTGCTTTTGAGATTTAGTTGTTTGTTTGTTTTTTTTATTTTCCTGTTGTTAAGCACCACAAACAAAGTATTCAGCTCCACTGCACTGTGGGTGGAAGCGCGGGGAAGGAGAACGCCACCAGGAGCAAGTGGGTGAAAATGTCACTTTAAAACAAACCGATTTGCGCTTAAAACGTGAAATGATCCCACCTGTAATCGTAGAAGAGGCTCAACAATGCACCAGAATGACTTGTTGAAAGTGACGAAACACAACACACAGATCAAATCAAATGACTGAGATTTGCCACAGTTCGTATGTGAGCATTACAGCGTTTTGTACTCTGGGATATTCGCTGTCTGTTAACACCAGATCACTGCATCAGTGCTAACAGTGCGGCTGCCGATCAGCTCTATGATGTAGCTGCTATCTGAGCTGCTGCTATCGGCTGTCAGCTTCCTGACTTTACCCCCTTTATCTCCTGACTCGCCCCGTCTTTCTCCGCGACTCCTCCACTCCCTCATTTTTTCCACATTACCCTCCGTCTGCTTCCGCCTGCTGTCAGAGGAAGAGGCAGTAAACGAGATTAGTGATGGTGGCCGAGGGAAGCCCTGGCCCGAGGCTCCGCGGGCTTTCCAGACGTTTTTTTTTTTGCTTTTTTCGGGCGGAGCGACGAAGTGAGGGTGACATTCAGTCGGTCGGGCAGGAAGGCGAAAGCCAGAAGAAGCCTTCCTCTGTTCGCCCCGCCGCCATACAACAAGCGTCGGTCACGGCCGCTTTGTGAAATGACTCGTACAGATTCCAATTTCATGATGCTATTGCAATAAAAGAAAGCACAAAATAAAAGCTCCTCCTCGGCCGCCGATGTCTTCATTTAGGTCCCCGGCAGCGACACGGCACACACAGATTTTGTGCCCTCATGAATAAGCGAATACATAAATAACGCAGATAGCATGAATTATTCAAAATCCTCCAGCAACGATGTAGGTGGGAGTGGAAGCTAACCAGCTCTGACAGGAGACTCACACGGGGAAAAGTAATAAAGGTTCAAATAACCTCGGTGGGTCTGCAATCACTTTGGTTTAATCTGAAGATGCTGAGTGTGTTTTTGCAGCAGACACGCGTTTTTTTTAAGATTGCGCTGCTGTCGTTGCACGGTCCCTTCTGCTGTCGCGTATTAAAGGGAAACGCTACAGTTTTTTTAGCTCATTTAGGACATTTCCCATCACTTTGATATGATTTGCAAGATGTCAAACTGTGTTCTCCTCACTCTTTTTCTTTCTTTTACGAGCTTGGAGCTGTCTTTTCATTTTGCCAAGTTGAGTTTTTTTAATGATTTGTCAAAACAAACAAGCAAAAAAGAAAAAACAGAACGCAAGTGCCCCACATGAAGCCACTCGAGCGTCATGCGTCAAGCTGGAATTCTGCTTCAGCAGAAATGCATGGGATATATATACTTTAGTATATAATGTAGCTAAATAAGAGCAAGAGGAAAAATACTGTGTCCTATAACTCACCTCTGAGTCTTTGGGATAACGTTGTTACATTAAAAGTTAAAAGCCCTCACAGTGTTGCTGCCGGTAGCGTTTTAAATCTTTGCAAAAAAGACAACAACACGTTCCACGATCGATAAATACACGTTTGTTACAAAGTCCAGTCAGTGAGGCTTTCAAGTCAGCGGCCCAGTTTTTAAGATAATGAGCTTCCTCAGATATTTTCCAAGGAAAAGAAAAGCAGATGCGGGATACTGGCCATACTTGTACACATACCTGGCCAGTAAAGCCGAGTCTGATTCGATTCTGAGGTAGGTGAACAGGGCAGGCATTTAGTTAGCTTAGTTAGCTAGAGTTTATGCCCAATAAAATGGTAGCGTATTTGATTCCCGGACGGGCAGGATAAATCCATGTAGGGAAAGTGAAAAGGCTGCACTTTGGAACAAATATCGCAACAAACGTTCTGTTTTGATAAGAATACCAGCTGGAAAGTGGAGCAATGCCAGCACTTTCTGAGGCGGTGAGGAAGTGCAGGATCCACACGGGGGAAGGTGACACAGCGCCAGACCGAAATTCTACGGCACGTTGGAATGCTTTGCAGTGGCTTACCTCCAGTTTGCCCAAAGGACTGCTGAAGTTAGTAATTCCGGACAATACTTACAAGTTCAAGCGAAGGGTGCGTCATAAAATGTCACCCCAAGACTTACCCAGCTCAATGAAAGTCCAACGAGTTGTTCTAGCTTTTGCAGAGTGGATGTTTTGCGGGTCAGCCCATAAAACAACATTATATTAGGGCCCACCATAGCAGCCACCACTGAACAGAAAACACAGTCACTGGAGCCTAAAATATTCATCAGAGCGTTCGTAAGAAGAAGAGAAGACGCCACGTAGACATTTTCCTGAAGAGTAACGAAGACAAAGACGACGACCCAGAAAGGTCAGTTATAATGCAAAGGTCAAAGGTCAGCCTGGCCTTTTTTTTTATGGTATTACCGAACAGCTAACTTTACTCACTGCTGTTGAACAGGGAAAATGTCCTCAAAAAGGCCTTTTTTTCACTTTTAATAAGACATAAGAAATGAGTTCTATTCCCTCATTAGCTCAAATGTACTTTTTGACACCAAACTCTGGGCTATAAAGGGGCTTTTTAAGTGGTACCGTGGCCATGAATATCAACACAATAATGATCAGAGAAACTTTAAATTCAGGAAAATCATCAGGCCTATTTTTTTCATGCCGGCAGAGTTATGTCAGAACAGGGGGGAAAGCTTTATTTCAATGCATTAATCTGACTGGTTGTTTGGTAAAAGCTGAAGCCACGAATACTTTTTCTGCTAAAAGCACAAATCAGTGCGCCGGCAGCCCCGAGCAGCAGTTTAATCTCAAGGTCCCTGATGGCCAAATGAAAGCCCCCTGCTCTTTCTTCAGTAATACAGCTCCTGTTTGGTGCAAAAATACTCTCATCTACAATAGTCCATATTGTGCAAACTGCCACTTGAACTCCGAGAAGAGCGGCCCTCGTGGTTTTTTTTTTTTTAATGTTTTTTTCCTCCAATCGGGGAAAGCGGCCGCGAGCAGAGCTGTCGGCTGTCTAATGAAAGACAGCGTCTGCAGCAATCACTTGGACATCTGCCGCTGCTTTGAGGAGCGTCATTGTCTGCTCCGCGAGTCCGACCGCCACGGGCTACGAGCCGGCCTCAGCTGTCGAATACGAGCTCTCGACGTACAAGGAGGGAACTGTTTGGCAGGGAGGAATCTGCTCCGTGGAAATCGATGAAGACTGGGGGTGGGTGGGGGGGGGGGTGTTGACTGTGGGTGGGATAGAAGAAGGGGGTCTGCGGGCCACCACGGGCTCGCCAGATGATGCTGCTGCTGGAGGGAAAACAACCATCACTGGGAAAGAATGATGGCTTCTAATGGTGTGCATGCCTCTAATAAAATTCTGCAAAATGGGTGTTGTGTTGGGTACGAGGTCTTATAATCAAAAGTCTGATTTCTAACATGTCTATCAAAGTCTCAAACAACAAAGGAAGGCGTGGGCGTAAAGATATCGACTCATATCTGTTCTGCCCACGCCAAGCTTTGTCTAATCCAAATCAAACTGAAACACATGTTGCATTGTTCCACATTTAACTTGTGTGTCACCCCTATGTGATAAAGATGTTACGTTAGGACGTGTTGGGTAACAAATCCATCCGTGCACAGAGTTACACACTAAAACTACAACGCCTTTGGAGATTCGGGTGCATTCCGAAAAGTGTTTGATCAGAATGAATTCTCACATTTGGCGTTTTAGAGAAATTAATTCAATATCATTTCTTACGGGATGCCTAAAAAAAAAACCCCCAAACAGGCTTGCAGAAATGACCAGTGTCGCCACATCTGAAGCGAACCGGACATGTTTTGAAAGATACATTCGAAGACTGAAGGCTTTGAAGACTCTGTTCCCATGATAACTGTGCCCCATAAACCCCATACGTCTTTGTTTTGTTTTTTTTGGTTGGTTTTTTTTGCACTTCTCAGTTTTAATGCTGTGTGAAGCACGACATTTTAACGTACGCTCACCCCTGAAGCACGTGTAAGGGATTCGTCCGAAAATGCCCAGATTTTTAAAAAGCATATATTTGGTGTCATTTGGACTTTGGATATGCATTTTACCCACACCCAGAGGCTGCTGCACGTATGCACTGATCACTGCAGTTTACAGTGAATGAGTTTAGAAAATGCCACAAGACCGTGCAAATGAACTGCTAATGATCTCATCTAAGTGTGTGTGTGTGTGTGTGTGTGTGTGTGTGTATACAGTATATCATAGAAGTGAGTAAAACCCTCACAGTTTTCGGAAATGTTTTATTCTATCTTTTCATGTCACCACGCTGAAGAAATGACACTTTGCTACAATGTAAAGTAGGGAGCGTGAGGACATTTTCACTTACTCACTCACTTGTGGCCAGCGGTTCACACATCAGTGGCTGTGTGTTGAGTTATTTTGCGGGGACTGCACATTTACACTGTTACACAAGCTGTACACTCCCTACTTTACATCGTAGCAAAGTGTCATTTCTTCAGCGTTGTCACATGAAAAGATATAATAAAATATTATAATACAAAAGTGTGAGGGGTGTACGCCCTTCTGTGAGCTACTCTATATGTATATAACAGTATGTTTGCACAGTACAGCGTTTGTGCTGGAAACGGTCCTCTAAAAAATCAGTTTCGTCCAGATTCTTTTTAAACTTGATCTTCAGACTTTTTGTAATCAATTTGAACAATGATGAATTCCCAGTTTTTATACTATGCAAATAAAGAGCGCGTATTATGGGTTGCAAGTACGAAATTGGTATTTCCGTCAAGTATACAGAGTACAATGTGGTCAAGAGAACAGAGAAGAAGACGTAAGACAATTCCATTGACTGTATGTAGCACTTTTCATAACGGGGCAACTCAATGTGCTTAATATTACACTGACACGAGGTCACAATAGCTTTTTGTGCGGAGGGGCAGCGTTCTGGCCCGACAGTGGGGAGACGTGGGAATCACTTTGGCAGCAAGCCGTACTTTGGGCTTGATTTTATGTTCCGTCGAATCCCAGGAGTCAGTTTCGTAGGTGGGATCATGACCTTGCCGCTGCGTTACACCCACCTGTTGGTTGACGAAAAGATGGAGACACAACATGTAATAGGCGAAATAGAACATGTGACATACAGTATATGCCTACTTTGATTCATCAGAAGCGTTTCTTTCTTGTGTTGCAGTCGTGGGGGCTGTCTCATAACCAGCACTGTCCAATACCGCAATTTACAGATAGAAAACACTGAGTAATTTCCTCCGTGACTTGTAATATGAAGACTCAAATTATTAAGTACTAATTTGAGGGAACAATTACCAAAAAAAATAAAAAAATGTATAAACATTATCCCCTTGACCAAGCTGCATATTTTTGAGACTGCATTTGGATAATCATTTCACACAGTTGTACTTAGTGTTGATGGTTGCATTAATTAGCCGAGCTGTCGTCCACCCACGGCCGGCGAGAGAACAGGAAGCCACTTCAAATCAGCAGGCAGCATCCAGCAGCGCCTACGTTCATTCGAACACTCATCCAACCATTTAAGCCAACATCAGTGGCTGGTTAAAGATCCAACAACAGCCTGTTGTCACGTTGAATTACACTTGTTTACCGAAAACAACTAAACGCTTGTCAGGAGTTAAATAAAAAGGACTTAATTTGAAGCCACAATCAGGACGACATTGATTATATTCGTCCACGTTCAGCGTAACTGTGTCAACGCAGAAATCAAAAGGACCGAAGCGGCCTCTTCTTTGTTTTTTTAGTCATTTAGCAGACGCTTTTCTCCAAAGCGACGCATTTACAGACCGAAGGCGCAGCTCATACTTCGACATGTGGCTGGGGGGAAGCCCGGGATCAAACCGCCAACCTTCCAATTGATGGACGACCGCTCGTCCACCAAGCCACAGCCACAGCCGCCCCTTTGTTTGCATGTTTAGGTTCATTAACGGCAACTCTTCGTTCCACTCCCGCCAACAACATCTTCGAAACCCGCCGTCACGGACGTTTTAGCCTCGCTAGCGGCACTGCTTTAGGGACCCTGGTTCAGGCGTTGTTGTGTCGTTCGTCCGATTTCTCATCTCACGTTTGAGTTCGTCTAACGCTTTTGGGTTCATAACCGAAATAACTTCACAATTACTACTGACGTTGACCGTGCTACGTGTTCAGCGCTCGCACATGTTAGCATGCTAACACACTGCCTGCTAAACATCAGCACGTTGCCACTGCGAGCATGTTAGCATGCTGACAGTTGGCGTTTAGCTGCCAGAGCCGCGAGTCTTGTTCCTACCATCCAGAGACTCGAAAGCTACTGAAGATAAGACGACATTAAACCACTTTCCACTTTTCTGTTGTCACAGTTTGGGTTGGGGGGGTGGGCAGTAATGAAGTGGCTACTTTAATTCATAGAAACAACCAAAAAAAGGCAACGTAATGTTAGGCTTCTGCAATTCTTAGCGTCTGTTTCATTTGACCACATTTCGTGACATCAAACAGACTTTCCTGTGACATGTGACGAGAGTAATTAGTTTTGTTTTTGCTGTTCCCATTTGCTTTTCTCCTCTCTTTCTGTCGCTTTATATTAAATGCTGTTTTATTTTTCTTTAACTTTCCTCAACACAGGCAGGTAGCTTCTTAAATTTCTTTTTTTTTTTTTTAATGTATTTAATTTATTTTATTTTGAACGTCTGGAGCTGTTTTGTCTTTATCAAATACTCCTTGAAACACACTTCCAGTGCCAGTCTGTCGCAGGGAAATGATTCAGAGGAATGCAGTCTGACTTCAAATACACCGTTGCATCTTCTCATGTGACTTCAATTAAGAAGACAATAAAAAGCTTCTTAAAAACTCATTTTAAAAAAAAAATCTGAATCAACCATCAGCGATGCCTTCGCTGGCTCTCTCGTACCGTGGGTGAAAACTAATGAAAGCATCGCTGGGCGCACATTTACTTCCTGCGATATGTTCACCTCGCCGCCTGCCGCCGCTGGCAGCTGCTGATGGAGATGATGGTGGCGGTGGTGATGATGATGACGATGTAGCAGAAGGCCTGCGGGAGTTTATGATCCGTGCAAATGGAGGAATCTGCATATTGTTGCATATGAGTTTGCCTAATGGACGCCTACACACTGAAGAGATGATAATAATAGAACATGGAGCGCCCGCTAACTGCTGTATATCACACGCACCAACATACAGACTCGCTGACGCTGACACACACACACACACACACACACACACACACCTCCGTCCCGCTTGGATCATGGGGAGAGGAAAATAAAGGAGGTTTAGGAAACGAGGAGGCAAGGAGCGAAGAAGAGATGCGAGGAAAGGAGAATAGTGGACTTTCAGGGGAGGAGAGTAAAAAGGCAAAAGAGGAAGGAGATGTGGGAAAGGCTCAGGAGTGAACGGAGAAAAAGGAACGGAGAAGAGGACAGGCGGTGGAGACCTACAGGATAGAGGGCAAAAAGAAAAGGACCAAAGGAAGGAGACAAAAGGAGAAACCGAAAAAGGGAGGAGGAGAGAAGGAAAAAAGGAGGGTATGAGTGTGAGGTTCAGAAGGAGAGGCGAGGGAAGGCTGTGAGATAAAACTAAAAAGGAAATAAAGGAGAGAAACGGAAGACAAGAAAGGAAGGCGACCAAATAAAAAGGACGCGGGGGGAAAGGAGAGTAAAAGTAACGAGGAGAGAAAAGGAGATAAAAGACAAAAAAAAAACACTAGAAAAAAGGAAAGGAAAGCAGGGGCGAAGAGGAGAGGACGTGAGAGGAAGGAACAAAGGACGACGTTCGATGGGACAAAGGAGGATTATAAATGTTCGGAGGACGAAAGGAAAGGAAA
The DNA here is from genome assembly GCA_011952105.1 of Coreoperca whiteheadi. Classification (NCBI taxonomy): domain Eukaryota; kingdom Metazoa; phylum Chordata; class Actinopteri; order Centrarchiformes; family Sinipercidae; genus Coreoperca; species Coreoperca whiteheadi. Next base: position 28,522,921 of record CM022490.1, on the reverse strand, counting down.
AGAGATTAGACAAGGAAGAGAGAAATTGACAGGAATGGAAAGGAAGAAAGGAAACAAGAGAAGGAAAGGAGAGAAAAGGAGCGAGACGCCAGACCTTTGAGACTCTTCACCTGACCTTTGACCCCTCCTTTCCGGTGCGCGGCGGCGTCCAGCCCTCTCCTCCGGGAGTTGCCTGTTCCAGCAGATATTTTGGTTTGCGCCGCACACACTCTGGGCGTCTGCCAGACACGAAACTCTCTGCAGAGCCGCAGATGAAGGAAATCATGTCGACTGTGAGGCGCGGCCAACAGCAATTAGACCATTTGTCTGCCGGTTCTGTGTGTCGGTTTAAGATGCAGGCCGCAACACATTACTCCTGGATGTGCTTTGGTTACATTAGCAGCTATATAACGCATCGTTTATGCTACAGAACACACACAGCGTTTTGTATTTAAAGGCGGCAAAAGGTATTTTGCGAACGTTTGCAGCTGTTTGCATTTTACACGGGCTGGATGTGAGATTCGGAACATTACTGCAGCAGCGCACGGCGTCCTGATGGCGTCCTGAGCAGAGAGAGATGTCGCACGCTCTCTGACTGCGTTGCCATCGCGGCCTCTCAGTGCATCTAACTTTATTTGGACCACACTGGAGTCGGTGGTTGTCTGTGTGATGTTGACATTACAGCAAAACAAACGTACAGTTTTGGTTTTAGCAGATGCAGAATGCGGACTTATCAGCCAATATCAGCAATGTTCTGCGGGCCATTTGTTCCGTATTTCCACAGTGCTCAAGTCTCTCAGGTGTTCCAGGTCCTGATCCTGATTAGTGGGTGGCCCTGGCCCACTCTTAAGGGAGGCTGGAGGAGAAGGAAGGGAGCGAACCAAGCGGTCCTCTTACTGTCCCAGTTGTAGTTGTGGTTTTTTCTTGATTTGGTGTGGTTATTTTCCCGTGAGGCAGGAGGGCTGGTAGTTTAGTTTCCGTGGCTTTGGTTCTTAGTTTAGTTGGGGCACTGTTCTGTCAGCTTAGGGGAGGGGGTTCTGGGCCCTACGGCCCATTGTGTGGCTGGCTCCCAGGCTCCCTCTGTTCTTTTGTTCTTTTTGGCCAGGCCTCCAGACTCCTGTCGATTTGGTTAACTAATGCCATTACTTACTAATACATTTTGTTTACTTTATCACACTCATCCTCAGGTATGGTGTTCTTCTTCTTCAATTTTCAATTTTATTTATACAGCCCAGTATCACAAATCACATTTTGCCTCAAAGGGCTTTATAATCTGTACAACACACGACGCCCTCTGTCCTTAGACCCTCGATTCGAACAAGGAAAAACCACCCAAAAAACCCTTTTAACAGGGGGAAAAAAATTATAGAAAGCTCGGGAAGAGCAGCAGAGGGGGGATCCCTCTCCCAGGACGGACAGACATGCAATAGATGTCGTGTGTACAGAATAGATTCATAGCATAAAAATCATAACATATACAGTTATGATGACAATGGCAACATTGTAGTATATATATAGTTATGATGAAAATTGTGGGATGTAAAACGTGACATATAACAACTTATATGTTGCTGTTGTTGAGTCAAAGGTTCTTTTCTAATTGTGGCTGTAAACACCCATGTCATGTGGCACATTACATACACGTGTGCATTCGCGAGCTGTATCATTGATTTATATACCACAATGTTATTCAATGACTCGAACAGCGTCCAAGCGTTCACCTGATCCGATCACCTACCAGCTGCTCCTTGGTCCAAAGTCAGCCCAGCATATAATACAGCAGTTAGCCAGCACTCAACGTGTTTTAAAGCTCCACCATCTCGCTGTTAAAATGTGAATTCATTTGCCTCGTCTGTCTCGCCGCCTGCCTGTCGACCCAGTGGAGAGGTAGCTTCGCCTCCTCTGTCTGCCTTTGGTTTCCATTTCTTTCCAACAACAGCAACCAAACACGCTTTGATTTCAACTAAAAGCACAACAAAGCGTTACTTAAAACTTTAAAATGATGATAAAATGGAATAATAATCACTAGTAAAACAATACGCGCCCAGAGGGACGTGGAATAGAAGTACAAGAAAGTAATTAAACTCGCGCTGAAGCAGAGGGCTTTGAATTAGTGACGTGCCGAGTAAAACTTCTAAAGACGGACTGGAGCTTCCTGAAACCACCTGCAGGCAGCAAAATTAGTGATGTTGTATTTGAACCCGAGGCGAGCGCAGAACATTCTGGGAGTTTCCATTACGCCATTATGTGCAATTACATTAAGGAACGTAGGGACAAAAGAAAGATTTGGAGCCGAAGTTTAGTTTTATTTATTTTATGTCCCATGAAATCTGTGCCTGCTCTCTATGGCTCCTTTTCTTTCTTTCTTTCTTTCCACTACTACTTATATTCAAACGAGCTCCCTGCCGTTCATAACGTGTCTTTTGACAGCAGTCATGAGAAGTCGGACCCTGGAAGCGCTCGGGCTGCCGACGAAATCCGTCCGATCGTCGGCCGTGCAATTGATCCGGCATCACGAATCCCCTGAAAGTGCCCACCGAGCGACGCGCGATCTGGTAACTCGGGCCTGATTCCAAAACGTGTCGGGGGTTGACCAATTCAGTCGGGCCGAATCAGCGAGGCGTCTGCCCGGACGTCAGCCCACCACCGTTTTCAACAAGAGTCAGATCGCATTAGGTAAGCAAAGATTTCACTTGCCCGTTTAGAAAAATCCTTGATACCTAACAAGTTTGTAATATTGCTGTCGCTTGCATTTGTCTCTTTGTGTGCCTTTTTTTAATCCTTTTCGACGCACATCGTGTCACATATTGTTGCGTGAAATGTGCTGTACAGATAAAGTGTGATTCATAATTACTATTATTATTGTGTGTAATTTTAGTGGGTCTTTAAAGTTTCAGCTCTCCAACAGAACACAGATTGGAATCGGGACGGTCCACTTCTGTTGTTGGACAGCAGCGTCCAACACTACACACTCCCGATCGATTGACTTTACTCTGCATGCTGGTACTTTTAACATCAGATTTTAAAGCTCAGCCGCTGAACACACTGCAGACTCGAAACACTCAGGAAACAGCTGGGTCACAGGGCTTTACTCTCCTTCATAATCAAACAGTGTGCGACCTTAATAGAGCAAATCCCCACTAAGGGCAGGCTGTGTTTGTGGTCAGATGAAGCTGAAATTAAACAGATCTGTTCCTTTTCTGACGGGGCGTCTTTCCATGTGATGGAGGAGGGAGAGTGGAGCGGGATGAGGCCGTGCGGAAGGCAAACACACCGGGGGAACGAAAAGAAAAGAAAAGAAATGAGAAGCCGTAATTACCCGGAGGGAAAGGTCAAGGCGTTTGGGCGGGTTTTTATAATTAGCTTTATTTCTGAGAGCAGAACAAACAGAGCAGTCTTTTGTGAAATTGTGTTAGAAAGGTTACACAGACCTTTATAGTTGGAGGATTCGCTGTTCAATCGCAGCTCTGACTGGCGTCTGACCAGCGAAACAGCAGAAACGAGAAACCCTCGCGTCTCCTCTGGACACAGAAACGCGTCGCTCTGGGAAAAGAAATAATGCATTTTAGATCAGCTGCGGAAGATTAGAAGTGGGAACATTTGGAAGGTAAGATTATAATTAAAAACCAAGTCAAATTACTTGATGAATTCTTGGTGAAAGTCATTAGACTGCAGGGTACATTCTACCGTCAGGGACATCCCTTCCTCTGTTTTATTAGATTCAGAGTGATTTTATTTACTTTACTTATACCTTTAAATGTGATTCTTAAGGGCATGGGTATAATTACAGTGTTGTATGATTATAGTGTAGAGTCATTTTCACAAAGTTACATAATTATAAGGTGCTCCACACGGAACTGCAAAACCGTGAAAAGCCAAAAGTAAAATGTAGGTAGGCTACTTTTGATGAAAGCAAAATACGCTTATAACCAAACCAGGTAAAAGAGAAAAAACATAAACGAAAATCAGTGATATGTTTTACAATAAAGTGTGTTACATTTACATTTACACTTCCATGTAGTCATTCAGCAGACGCTTTTATCCAAAGCGACTTACATGTGAGGAAGACAAAGGAAGCAATATAACAACACAAGGTAACAAAAAGCAGAAGTGCATCAAAAACACGAGTCTGATTAAAGCCCAGCACAGGATACAAAGCTAAGGACAGGGAGGGGTGGGGTTTTTTTTTTTGAGCAGAGGTAGAAAGGAAGAAGAAGTCAGTGATGGTCAGTTAGGTGTTGACGGAAGAGATTTGGAACGTACTGAGGGGGACTGCAGAGAAGTCAGCTATGCTTCCGGGAGAGGTTTAAGGGGTTTTGGGAGGCATTTGTATCATCTCTAGCCTCTTGGAGCCAGCGATTTCAAATGTGCGCAGTGCAATCTGAAGAGCTTCGCGGGGAAAGGTTCTTCGCAGTTTGGGACGGCATGTCCGTGGCGTGGCATCGAATTTCAATGCTTATGAAATTAGGAACTGTGCTACCTCGGCTCCACGGCGTCAGATTTACCCCCGAATTTCAAACGTTTGATAAGAGCCCCGGCCTGAGGGCCTCGATATGCCAATTAGGTGTACAAGCGAGGGCCCGCTCATCATAAGCACAGGATATGTGGTTTAAGTTGTGTCTCTAAAGGAGAGTAACATGTGTTGCACGTGTTGACTGCCCAGTAAATAAACTGTTTTCAAGTCATGATACTTTCTCATCTCTTAACTGTAACACTTAACATGCAATGTCAAGAATAGTTAAATGAATAAATGATGCTACACGACAAATAGAAGGATTCGAACAGACCCGATACTGCTTCCAGGGATCAGTGATGGGCCCCCAAACAATCCGGACCACAGCACCTTTCAAATAAATGACAGAGAAGAGACGCAACCGCAAGCAACAGGGTTATGAGTACGAGGTGGGTTTTGTTGATGTACATCATGCTGACTTTATTGTTCCGATAAACATGAACAGGTTTGAAAAGAAAAGGAATTGAGTGTGCAGCATAGCAACACGTGGGCTGCACATACTTAAAGGCCGACACAAAGGCCCACTCTCTGCAGCTGAGGCGGACAAAAGCCTGGAATTCATGGTAGCGGTCGGAAAGGAGTCATGCAAAATGAATGCACTCTCCTTCTCCATTAATGACTCCCTTAACTGATTTGAATACGGTTTGCCGTTAATTAAAGAGAGCTTAATCTAGAAATAAGGTTATTTCAAGGCATGTGCGGTCTGTGAAGGGACATGTGGTGCGCTGGTTTTGGGCTTAAACGGTGGGTAAAACAAACAACAACTCTAAACTACAGCCTGATGCAGAACAGCGAAATGTGATGAAATATTAAAATATGACAAAAGTTCTGAGTTTGCAGCTGTGCCTGCAGTCGGATGGTAAAGGGCATGTCAGGATTTAGTTGAGAACACTACGGTCTTAACACTGTTTCACACACACACACACACACACTCAGTTTTTCCCCTTATTAATGAGCGAAGCCGCTGGCTGCTGTCAGGCCTCCATACACACCGTCACAACCAGACAGCAAGATAATCATTTTTCAACCTGCTGGCATAAGCATTAAAACTCTTGTCTAACCCCCCCCCCCCCCCTTCTCTTTCCTCTCTCATTGTCTCTCTCTCTCTCTCTCTCTCTCTCTCTCCCTCTGTCTCTCCCTGTCTTCTCAGATCTCTGGTTCTTATCGGTCCAGAAGCTCCAGCACTGTCGAACCACACTGGAGCCTCTTATTTAAGTTGGCTTGCGGCAGTGGGGCCCTCGCTCATTTCCTTCGCGCTCGTCGAGTGGCGCGGCTCGAGGTGCGTTCAAGGGAAAAAAGAAAAAAGAATGCATGCAACGAAAATTATATAAATACAAAAAAAAGCGTCAGTGGTTTCATCGTCACTTTCCTGTTTCTTCTGCCACGACCATCAGCAGGCCTTAGCTGACGGGACGGCCACCCCTCTTCTTGCCGAATCGGGACTTCTATATTAACAAATGCTTCGATCTTCAATGTCACTTTGAACAAGAGCTGACAGCGGCACGTTCAGGGGCAGGAACTGTTTTTTTTTTTATCATTCTTACAGTAGAGCTCACTCAACTCTACCAAGTTCCCATGGAATTTGTCTAATAGAGAGTTCCTGGTACTAAAATTACTCGCCACAGTACCATTTATTATTTCAGGTTGGTTATCTCTGGTGCTGAACAGGTCCCAACAACATCGGGGTTTGGGCCGGGGTCGAGTAAAGCTTTGGGCTCAGGCCTGATTTGGGGTTTTCAAAGCTAATTTATTGTCTGTTAGGTTGGTGAGCCAACAGTCAGTACTGCACGAAATAAAGCAAAAATATAGCCTTGGGTCTCAGGTCGGGGTTTAGGGCTCACGTTTGTGCAGCAACCAGTTGAATTTAGCCGGTTAGCCAATAAACCGCTGCCTGAGTAAATCGGGCGCTAAATACGCTCAGATTGTGTCCGCAAAGTAATTGAAAAGCACATAGACTGCACCAATTTTCTCATTGTCTCATAATTTCAGAGAGATCCCGCCTCCATCTGGCCATCTTCCTAACACGCGATTCAGTGCTGCCGCCACGAAGTATTAAAGAGGATAGGTTTATTTTAGCTGTGCTTTTAACGCCTTAAAATACTACTTTGCAAAAAAAAAAAGGTGAAATTAAACTCTACCACACACTAAATGGATACGACGGACTGCAACACCCAGGGCATGATGGGAAACGCCAGGCTGTTGCCTGATCAAAGAGCTGACTGGCTGTTAGCTCTTTCACCACAAACACCACATTTTGCACAGAATCCCAGTTTTCTGAGTAATTGATATATTGAACGCTAGGCTGTAGGCTGTTTGTCTCATGTCGTGCAGTGAAGGTTTAATCTGTTGGAAACTGAAATTGTGTGCTTGATAGTAATAATAACAATAATAAAGGTTTTTTTAAATCGTACTCATCAACACGAGCAATTACAAAATGCTTTACGAGGCAGAAAGAACACGTACAATAAAATGCCAGATATATATATAATTCCAAACAAATATAAATCAGCCAGTAAACAAATAAAGCCTAATTACAACTTGATGACCACGTTTGTCAGCCAGAGACGTGGAACATGTTTAGTCTAATTACGTTCATCCCTGAAGGAAACGTATGTCGTGTAGTCATAATTGTTGCTTTTCCTCCCCGTGTGTAGCCTTTGTCTGTAGCTGTGAGACTCTCAGTAATTCAGTTTCTTAAAGCCAGACTCGCATGGTGTTTAAATGACGGTGCCTTTACATAAGCGTTCAGTGCAGGCTATGATTATTTGATAAATGACTTCCGAGGGCTAAAGTCTGCCCGGTCTTTCTCTGATTCGCTCCACAATAAACAAACTTAGACCACTGTGAAAAGTAGATTTATTGTTACTTCTTATTGTCCATCTTTGTGGAAAAGTGGGGGGGGGGGGGGGGGTTCTGCTTCAACGCCATCAGAAATCAAGAACGCATACGCCGTTTCTTCAGTTATCGGCGCGGGGTCCGCAAACCACAGGCAGCCTACAGATGGACCTGACAGGATGTAACTACCTCTGTGACCTCCGGTATATTCTGTGAAGGCCGCTGGAAACTTGGCTTCAGCTTTTTGCCCCCCGCCCCCCTGCTGCTGCCGCCGGATCTCGTCCACTTTCCAGGCGAGACGCTGCAGCTTTCAATAGATTGTTGTTCTTTTTGCTTCAGCTTTATTTAGTTCCGTATTTTTGCCTCTGTTTAACTACTATTTTTGCTAACAAATACCACCAGCTCCTTCCTGCCGGTCGACCTGCTTCGTCCAGTTCCCTTTCAAAGTTTTCCGGTGCCAGGTGACATCACCCGCCCTCTATATGGGGAGGCGGCGCGGCACGTTTTTACAGTCCTGGATCCAACATCAACGTTACTGTGTCCAAGAGGCTGACGTCACCTGCACTTTAGCAAGTCAGTGAGGATATCATGTACTTATTTAGCTAATTTAGCCGAGTATTTATTTCACTCCCACAACGCGGAACATGAAGCCATTCCTTTCGGGATTAGCCCTTGGCTTTTACTTGACCAGCGACATTACGTTCGTGGCGTTTAGGGGGGAAAGGGAGTGACAGCTTTTTTAGTTTCGAAGAAGGAGTCCGGCTTTCAGTCTGAGATGAGTGTTTACTGCGTCTCCTGAAAATCAGAAGAGCTGCTTCTCCAGCGTCGTGAATGTTTCTGTTTGACATCCTGCTGGTTAGTGTTTTAACTTGATTTGATGTAATTTAAATTTGATTTGGGAACACAACAGCAGCGTTAGTCGAAACTTTAATTTCCGCCGCTGATGGAAGACGAAAGACCTGGAACATAAAACACAAACCAGTAAAATAACACAAACCCATAGGGACGGAGAATGAAAATAGAAAAAAGGGAAATAAAACCACACACACACACTGTGACGCCATGAGTCTGGAATAATTGTGTGTTTCTAAAAATCAGTGTTTATCATATTCGACAGTGATTGTTTTCCCTGCTGACTCCTTTGAAACTCAAGGAAACTTAGTTCATCCCTTTTCAGAGCCTCCCCTGTGTTTTTATTCTCCCTTGATTTGTTCTTCATAATTTTTTTTGCCATTTTTAATGTATAAACAACCTATTTTGATGTTTTCATGTCTTCTTTCTTCTGTATTACTTAGGAACCCACAAAGTGCCGAAAATGATAAATACCCAGTGATTTCTCCAAACTCAGCCTGTCAGTCAGTATGTTAATACTGAGCCGTCACTCATTTCCATTCTTCTCTACACGTGACGAGAGAGAAACCCAATAAATAGATGGAAAACATCCGCTGGTTGTTTTGCTGCCCTTCTCCCCCCCGACTAACCCATTTCCACTTAACGTCTTAATTTTTTTAATCTGTCTAATCCGCCTTCGTTACTGAGCTTCCTCATAGTAAAACCAACATAATGTCCATTTAAACGCCTTAAACACAGAAATGAGCAGCAGATTGTACTTTATTTGGGTTAAATGACCACTGACACTCCAGCTGTTCAGAGCTCAAAAATAACATAATGCAAATCTGAGTGTTTAACGCGTGATACATAAACCAGCACGCCATTACATTTTTTATTTATTTAAATAAGCGAAATCTTCAGAAGCCGCTAACTGAGTAAGAGACATTGTTTTGATAAATTGTTCCATCAAAGTAGTAATTTGACCCTGAAATTATAAATCATTCCCTCAAATTACTAATTTGCAAGCTTAATATAGGTTACTTGTGCCATTCCTTCAGTTTAAAAGTGTGTGCCTTCAAATTACTGAATCATTCTTAAACAGCATAATTTGCTCCCCCTCTGCTGTGGAAGGCAAAAAACCCTTAAGAGATAACACAAATCCGTGTTTAACAGCCAAACCAAAGTGTATCCATGTAATCTGAAACATTATTGAGATATATGTAAAGTATTGATCCAACCGATACCCATGCGTGGACCCAAGGTAATCTGTTTCACAAAGACAGTAGGCGTGTTTCTGTGGCTAGAAGCTTTTGTGGGCCGTGTAGTTAATAATTTGTAAAATGAGTGAAAATGTGTTTTACATAAAACATCTGGCAGTCACACTGATGGAATAAAAGAAATGCCGGTAATAAACATTCTCCCATTTCTCATGATTATGTAGACAAAATCTGGCAGAAACACCGGTTTTGATGCACACTTTTAATTCGTGATTTGGGGGGAGAAAAAAAAGTCTAAATATTCCCAATAATGTTGTACACTTGGGGGATGTGGGAAAGTCAGTGTATCGATGAAAAGAAAAGTGCTATGGAAACAGATTCAGCGAATCTATCCTGACGTACATGAAGAATGTGACTTAAACGTAAACTGAAGCTTCTGCTGCAACTGGGAGAAGACGAATCAGTGCGGAGCGTCTCCTTGTGTCCTCGTCTTCTACAACGGTGTAATGGCCCCTGACTGGAGCGTTAGCGCCCCCCACTTCTCGACAAACCAACTCCTAATATTCTTTTGCTGATTTGCTGAAAATTCGGGAAACGTTTGCACTACATTTGGATGGAAACCTGGCAAAAACAAAGTCTGAGGGGCGATACTGCAGCGCTAACGCGGGGAAGTGGAAACCAAAGAGATGAGCGGCCTTTTGCGCAGCTATTGCGGCCGCTAAACCTGCACAAATAAGACAATAAGAAACCGTGTAATTCTCAAAGCACCCGCAAAGGGTACCCGCAAAATCGGCCCCTTTCTATGCAAAGAGCCTCATTGAAAAACAAGGTCAAATTCACAAACACCAGCGCTAACAGCCCCACGCAGTTGGAGGGAAATTATTAGCGTCTTCAGAGAGTTGATGCTAACTGAAGCGCATTTATAAGCGGTGTGATGCCCAGACTTTCCAGTGATCTTGGCAGTGGTGATTGCAGCCAGGCGCAGCAATAACGCATCACAGTACATTATATGCCCACAAATGTAAAGGTGAAGTACAATATGCTGCCTGATATTCACCATGAGGGAATGAAACTGTAAAACAACAGAAAACCTACTGCTTTGAGAAGCGGAGACGATGGTCACGCTCTGTGGTGCTGGGTATCGGTGCTCCGACCGAAATAACCCAGTACCAAGTAGTATTGAAACTTCTCCAGTCAAACAATGCCTGCATTAGTTGGGTTTTTTTGTACCCAGATCTAGAATTAAAAATCACAATTTGTATGGTTTCCCTTGCAGCTACAGTCTGTGTTGGTGGTGGCGAAGTCGAGCAGAAGGGACTGCGACAGCCGAAGAGATGGGTGTGTTCACCGGGGAAACTTCAGCTCACAATCCGCTGAATCGGCACCACCGCTAGGCTTTGTGTTTGTTGGGTTTTTTTGCGGCTGGCTTGTACAGACACAACCAGAGCTAGACATGGCCTAATACAACCTCGATGCACGAACTGACGGACGCTTTCAAAATGTATTTGTGTAAAAACCATTTGGATAGGGAGGAGTGGCATGTTACGGAACTGTGTGCTTCCATTCACATGATGGGTGTCGAATGAAGTACTCTATTAGTTATTGCTTTAAGGGTACTGGTACCCCAACTGTAACAGTCCAGCAAAGAGCAGAGCAGGAGAGAAAACGGCTCTCCATGCGCCCAGAGGCACGACGCACACTTAAAGCACCCCAATTAACATCACTCTGACAAAACACTCCACACAAAGTGAGTCATGGAAAAAACGAGAGACATCCCGCAGGAAACGAATGTAAGAGCAGGCGGGAGTTAATAGATAATTATAATTAGAATTAGAACAAGGTCTCTTTCAAATCAAACACTTCAAGATATGAGTGGAAAGTTTTGCTCTTGCAACTGCATTTGTATCATTTTGTGACTCAACCGTTGCTTCAACACGTCCGTACACCTTAAGAGCAAATATGACCGGGACTCCACAGAGAACTGCAGATGAACAACGGCAACACAACGGCCAAGTGCTGCAAAACGTTATGGCCTTGTTTGCGCTGCAACATCGATGGCGCTGTGTCTTTTGTGAATCGGACCTTGAGACGGGGCGGATAGCGGCTGCAGTCCATGCCTTGTGAATTCAGGTCGGGCTTCAGCACCCAGCTGTGACGTTTGCTGCTCGGGGAAACATGGACTGCTTTTGCACTTCTTCGCTCTGTTTCATTGCCGTCGTATCCGTTTCAGTCTCACAATCAGCCCAAACCCTGTTTAAAAAAAACAAACACGAACGGCCTTTGACCTCCTGTCGCTGCTCTACGCTCACAGACGGAAAGTAAAAGCGTCAGTCCGCAGCTGGTAGCAGCCGTGGGATAACTATCTACAGTACATATGCAGCTACCTGTAGAAATGACGGCTGTTTAATGGATCTGCTGCGACCGAACACTATCACTCGTTCCAATTACTCCGCGCCAAATTAAACGGCCAGGTTTTCAGAGAGCATTAATGCATATTAATTAATCTGTCACAAGGTGGAGGCAGAACGTCACGTTGAGTATGCAGATTGCTGACGCCTCGATAGTAAATAATAAAAACGCCTCGCTGTTTTGATGATGAGCTATTTCTAGTTTATTACTGACTATTGTTTGCCATTAATTTTTAATCAACTGCTGCTGCTTCATCACTCTGGCATTTATTTTTTACACTCCCTGTAATGGGAATTTCAAATTTTTTTCTTCCGCAGCAGCACACAGATGACAATAAAACGTTGGGTATTTATTTATGGGAAAGTGGGTAAGATGGACAGAGGTCAACCAGAGAGAGAGACACACGTGTCTTCATATTTTCTCCTGTAAATCTTAGAAACTGTCTTTGATATTACTTTTGATTGTTGTGTTGATGAAGTAGTACAGTCCCGTGTTTGGTATCTTCGAATTATTTGGCGCAGGGCTGCGACTAATTACTACAGTATTGTCATTAAAAAAATAAATCAATTAGAAAAGCATTTCTATTCAGTAGGCTTCATTGGCATGGCATTTGGCGTGTGTTGCCAAAAGCACAGTTATAATCATGATAGACAATGAATGAAAGGAATGAAAATAAGTAATATAAGTAATCTGGTTCGTCGTGTTACATTTCAATGTGATTTTAAGAATACATTGAGGATTAGGAGAGGATTTCTCCATGGACTGTTTGGGACGTTAGACTGATATCTTATGGTTCCTTGAGTTTTTGGTTAACTTTAAGATTAGGCTGCACTGTATCCAAAAGTTACGATCAACTAAGACTGCAAATGTTTTTCTGCTACAGTTATTGTTTGGTATTGTGATTTTCCTTCATTATTAGGATTTGATTTTAAACTGAGCTAGTTATGGAATATCTGCTTGCCTTGTCATTACATTTACCCATTTGAGTAAGGCTGCTTTCACACCTCTAGTTTGGGTCATTTGGTCCGAACCGAGGGCAAACAATTATAGCGTTGTAGCATTTTTCAGCTTTTTTGGTTCCTTTTCCACGCCACACTGATTGCTTTGGTCCGAACATGTTGAAACGAACCAGAATGCAGTCACATGACAACATCAACATCACTAATTTGCCATGGCGTATTTCCTAAACTGCTTTTCGATTGGTCAGAATTTACGTGCGTAAACCTCTTCAAGGAGGTCTCGGTACGCTTGTTTGGTCCGCTTTTGGTGCGCACCCGAGTACGATTGCTGCTTTCACACCTGACCAACGAACAGCACCAAAGGGGCAAACGAACTCTAGTAGAATTCAACCAAACTAAATGAGGCAGGTGTGAAAGCACCCTTAAATAGATTTATGCTCATGTGACTTAGGGCATTTTCACACCTGAAAGTCCTTGAATCATGCAAGCGCATTAAAAAACTTTACACGACGTACTTGCATCCTGTCATCATCAGTTATGTGGGCTGCATCTTAACATTGATTGGTTTGTTAGCAGCCGTGCGTCTGACTTCAGCGTGTTGACAATTCAGCGGGTAACTTTGACAAGATGAATGAACATATTGTTGCCACTACGCTGTTATTGCAATGGCATTACTATCTGCAGCACCAACTATATTTGAGGTTAGTTGAAATTCCCCAAATGAACGTCCTCGTTGTGCCAACACTTTATCTTCTGTGACAGGTCTGGTAGTTCTGTCTTCTTCTGTTGTTTTGGGTACGCGAGAACCACAAGACCTTCCTTTAAATGGTCTGAAAGTCCGAACCATACAGACGATGCTTTCACACTAACAACAAACCGAACCTTTGTCGAGGTTAATCTGGACCGAGACTACCTTTTTTCGTCGGACCAAATTTCATGTTTGTTTCTGACCGTGGTCCGAGGGAGGTTTCATACTTGTAATTTTGATTCGCACCAAACTGAAAAGTCCGAAAGTCCGGACCAAACAAGGCAGGTGTCGCCCTTAGTTAAACACCCGAGTGCATTTCTGTTGTTGTCATCCTGACGTTTTTCGCTTATTGCACCTATGTGTTGCCCTCAGCCCGTCTCTGCTCCTCTGCTGTCCAGTTACCCGCCCATCCACCGGAGGGTTCCTGTCCCGCTGCCCTTCAGTCCCCAGGCCACTCATCTCTTTGGTTTCCACTTCCCCGCATCCGCGCTGCAGTATAGAACCGGCCCATGTCCATTCAATGTTGCTTCATGCTGTTGCGTTCCAGCCTCTGAATCCAGTTACCCCACAACTTGACCTGGAACCTCTAACCGCCCGCCTGCACCTTCTCCCCGCCTCATTGGACTCTCAGTAAGTCCTTTCTCGATATTGTGGTGGTAGCGTCGCTGTTCTCTGAATCAATTAGCTTTTCAGTCGCTTCTAGCTCTTTTGTTGATGAAGTAGCACGTTAGAGTGAGCCCTCTTTGACGTGTGAGGAGGTTCAGGCTGCCTGGTCGTAAAGAGTAGAAGACCTTGAGGTGTCTTAACTTCTGGAGAGCCGAGGGCCGTTAAACTGGTTCTGGTTGATAGTGTGGCCAAGATAGCTAAGAAGAGCCGTTCTTTATGAGCTTCCTGATACCAATATGTGAATAAACATCTCTCAACTCAATGGAGGCTCCAAATGGAAACTGACCTCAAAGTACAATTGTACAAGTACAATTCATCACAGACGGTTGTTTTAAGACTGACTTGAAATATTGTGAACCATTCCTTCTATGCACGTTCCACTGGCCCACAGTTCACTTTAGAGTCAGTTTTAAAATGATGTTAATTACCCATAAGGGATTGCACGGTAAAGACCCAGAATACATTACTGAACAGTTACACTCTGACTCTCCTTCGCGATGTCTGAGATACTCAGCCTTCTTACTATACCTCGAACCCAACTCAGATCTAAGGGGGACCGTGCTTTCGCTGGCCCCCAAACTTTGGTAAAACGTACATTTATTTTTTTTCAGAACAACTGACAGTTGATATTTTAAATCCTGATTAAAGACACATTTTTATAGCTTGGCCTTTTTGCAGTCATTTATTTGATTGTAATCATTCCACCTATTTTATATCTAATTTACACCCTTGCCTTTGAGCCCCTTTGTGCTATTGTAAAGTTTTTATGTATGTGTATGTGACCACTTATCAGGATCCGTTTGACTCCAATTGTTAAGCACTTTGTAAACCTCTGCTTTTGAAAGGTGCTATATAAATAGTTTATTCCTTTAAGAGTCTGTTAATGTGTTAATAATGCCGCAGTGGTTTCATAAATTACCCCGCAACCAGCAAACTGGGTGCTGGTGTGAGTTCATCGGATCATTTTTTATTATTTACTCACTGAAGTTATTCATGCTGTTACTGTTACTGAGAATGGATTACAGTAATGACTGCAAAACGATAACACAGAGCAAAAGCGCACCAGTGGATTACACTGCAGGAGAACACTGTCTGATTTCCTTTGAATATCTCCTTAAAACTTTTTTACGAACTCGCATTTGTGCAGTGAATGATTCTGTTTTGTGGCTTATTGAGTCACTGAGAAACTGCCACTAACCCCTGATCTGTTACCCAGAGCAGGTGACAGTTGAACTTTGGTGGTGACTCAGGATGATGGCAGTCCTGCACACACTGTGTTGATGGAAGCAAAAGTGTGTGTGTGTGTGTGTTTGTGTGTGTGCGCGCTCAGTGGAAGGTTTCCCTCGTTAATCCAATTTCCATTTTCCTGTCGCTAATCTGCTTTACAGAAGAAAACAAGTCTGTTCCTCCCACTCTAGCCTCCAGCTCCTCTGTGTGTGCGTGTGTGTGTGTGTGTGTGTGTGTGTGTAGTTCATATAAAGTCATACCGCACGAGGTCATTTTTAAAACAGATAATCAATTAATTGAAAAATAACTGATAATTATGAAAGCAGTCATCAGTGCAGCTGGCCTCTCACCAGTTTCTGACTTCCTGCAGCGACTGCCATGTTGGTGAAACCTTTCAGGTACTGACCTCAACATTTACAGATACTAAACAATAATTCTGTCTGTTTACCTTTGTTCCTGCCTCCATCACAGGGACAAACAATCACTGCGGCTTAGAGGAGAAATCCTGCAAATAGTTATTAGTTATAACCCATATTGCTGTGTCTATTGTGGGGTGGCTTTATCGGTTGTCTATATATGGGTTACCTAACTTTTGACTGATAACTGTATTTTCCAATTGCGTTCAATCGCTGTCTTATCATTTCACAAATTGCTAATCTATGTTTCACTAACTTTCGTATTTGTATTGAAAACTTTATCTGTCTCTGTCTAATGTAGCTCTTTTGATCAATCTGTCTATCTTCAGATTATATCTTTTATCTGTTTATTGACTGATCTATCTATCCTTCTGTGGACTGTTTGAACTGGCGATCGCTTCATTGCTCTATTGTCCCAACACTAATATTACGAATATTCCAAATTATGTCCAGTATTGCAGAGATGTTCATGATCAGTGTCCAGTTTAGTGACTTAGGGTCATATCGACTAACATTTGGAGGGAGGGGTTATAGAGTTTGATGGCCACAGGCAGGAATGACTTCCTGTGGCGCTCTGTGGTGCATTTTGGGAGGATGAGTCTTCCGCTGAAGGTACTTCTTTGCTTGACCAGCACGTCATGGAGTGGGTGGGAGACACTGTCCAGGATGGCATGTAGTTTGGCCAGCATCCTCCTCTCTGACACCACCGACAGAGAGTCCAGCTCCACCCCAACAACGTCACCGGCCTTACGGATCAGTTTATTGAGTCTGTTAGCGTCCGCTACCCTCAGCCTGCTGCCCCAGCATGCAACAGCATACAGGATAGCACTGGCCACCACAGACTCGTAGAACATCCTCAGCATTGTCCGGCAGATGTTGAAGGACCTCAGCCTCCTCAGAAAATAGAGGCGGCTCTGGCCCTTCCTGTACAGAGCTTGAGTGTTCTTGGCCCAGTCCAGTTTATTGTCTATGTGTACTCCCAGATACTTGTAATCCTTAACGATATCCACGCTGACCCCCTGGATGGAAACCGGAGTCACTGGTGCCTTGGCCCTTTGTAGGTCTACAACCAGCTCTTTGGACTTTGTGGCATTGAGCTTCAGATGGTTCTGCTCGCACCATGAGACAAAATTACCAACCACAGCCCTGTACTCCGTCTCATCACCACCACTGATACATCCCACCACAGCAGAGTCATCAGAAAACTTCTGAAGGTGGCAGGAGTCTGTGTGGTGGCTGAAGTCTGTGGTGTAGATGGTGAAGAGGAAGGGAGAGAGGACAGCCCGTCGAGGCTCACAGAGTGCGTCCCAGTTTGTCACCTCAAAACATTCCTGCAGTGTCTCATAGGCGTCCTCTGACCATCTCCTCACTGTCCTTGTGGTCACAGGCTGCCTTTTAACCAGAGGCATATAGCAGGATTTGAGGTGAACCAGGTTGTGGTCTGACCTGCCTAGGGGGGTGGAAGAGCTGTATGCGTCCTTAACGTTAGCATACAGCAGGTGAAACACTGACATGGTTGAAGTCGTCCGATATTAATATGAGTGCGCTCGGGTGTTGAGTCTCGAGTTGTGCTATGGCGAAGTGAATGGCATTGCACGCTGATACAGAGTTAGCAGAGGGGGGGATGTAAACAGCCACAACAATGGCATGTGAGAATTCGCGTGTCAGATAATATGGTCGGAGTCCCACAGCTAACAGTTCAATGTCCGGGCTACAGATACTCTGCTTTATAGTAACGTGACCAGGGTTACACCATCTGTTGTTAACCAGCACAGCAAGCCCGCCGCCTTTCCGCTTACCGCTTACCGTTCCCGGTGTAATCCCTGTCGGCCCGAACAGTCTGAAAGCCGTCGATGGAAACGTTATGATCCGGGATATCCTGGTGTACCCATGTCTCCGAGAAGCACATCAAACTACACTCACGGAGCTCCGTCTGACTCCGGGCTAACGTCGTTAGCTCGTCCATCTTATTCGCCAGTGATCTCACGTTGACCATAACGAGAGAAGGCAGACATGGCTTAAATCTCTTGTTCTTAAGTCTCCTGTTGTCCTTTGCTTTATCTTTGTGTCAACCTATTGACTTGTCTATCATCTCATTATTTTATCTATTGATGATTGAAATATCTACTTGTTATCTCAGTTCAATCTATCCATCGTCCATTTGCTCTTTCTTTCAACCAATTGTTCTCTTTCTCTGCCATCCAGCTGCTCTATCTATTGTTTCACTTTTCTCTTCTGTTCTATGTAGATGATTGCTCTATCTATCCTTTGATTGCTCTGAGAGTGAATGCGTCAAGACTTTGCGATGTACTTGGTTGTTCTAGGGCCTTTAAAGGCTCCCTTAACCTTGACACACACACACACTAAAGCCATTACAGCTGCATTACTGTAAGAGCCTTTTAAAAACGTGGCGGATCTCATTTAGAGCTGCGTGCAGCAAGCATCTGTCAGTTCACCAGACACTCACCATCATTTCTTTTCTTTTACTTTCTACTCTTACACTCATCCATATGCAGGGAGGTCTGGGGTGGAGGGCACACTAAAGGGGAAGGGAAGGATGATGGATGGATGAAACTGAGAGAAGTTCAGTATCCATTTAAAATATATAAAAAGAAAATAGTTTGAAAAGCTGAAGTTCACTTGCAGTATAACAGGAGTGAGGGAGAGAGTTTTGTTCTCCAGGTGGTCTGAAGCCCATCTGGCTCTGTGATTGGTCCCCTGGGCCTGTCAATCAGGCCTGTGAAGTCAGGTGTGACCACCCTTCTTGCTTTGTGATTGACAGAAGGTTCTGCCAATTAGAGTCCCAAACACACACACACACAGTCTCTTTCTGGTGTTTCTGCAGCTGCCGAGCTGTCTGCTCTCTGGTGGTAAATGTCGCGTCCTTGGAGCTCTCCTGGTCGCCATGACACCCTGACCTGACCTGAAGTCACTGATGGTTTCTATGCACACAGCATCAGTCTCCACTGCGCTCCTCATTTCATTACTTTAACATACAAGGGAGAAGAACGACTCACCAGACACATACGTGTGTGTTAATCAGTGTTCTATAACTTCTTAGTGTTTGATAAAGTGTTTATATTTAAATATAGCAGGGGGTGATGTCTGTAGTCACATACGGAGGGGGCTAGCACTGATACCCTCTGCAAGTTATCACAGTGAAAACCAGGGGGTTTGTTGTTCTCAGTCTTTCTTCTGCCAGCCAAATCAAGACACTTTATAGACAGTAGGAATAGCTACATATAACCAGCTGTTGTTAGAAGTCAGGAACCATAGGGACGCACCAATCAATAACGTACCTCATTAAGTGGGATCGGATATTGGCCATGATGTGACTGATCCACATTAAATATGGTTGCATTATAAGAGTGTACAGCCATGCTGGCAGCTTAAGCACAGCAGTGCTCCCCTAGGGTGATGGTGGAGCAAGAGGAAAAGTTGGAGAAGTGTTTACAGTTCATCCTGAGGGGAAGGGGGGCATCAATGTGTATAGCAAATTTGACAATCCAATATAGACATGTCAGTAAAAACCACAAATGTCAACCTCATGGTGGTGCTACAGGAGAAGTCGGGGATAACCAAAGTTACTACAATTCATTGTTCATGACTGCAATCGGGAACCACGAATGTCTGTACAACATCCCATGGCAATCCATCAAATAGTTGTCAAGAGTCTGGAACAAAGTGATGGATGGACCGACCGATAGACTGACACTGCCGTCCCTTGAGCCATGCCACTATTATGGCTACAAATTCAGTTTTACCACTATCAGTTCAATTTGTTAGGTCAGTCTTTGGTGCCACAGCCTCACTTTACTTTACATGAAAATGATCTCAATAAGTTCCACATAGTGAGATTTAGAGATTGGAATTTGGTGTAATGTACACCTTTTCTGCAGAAAAAGAAACCATAACCTAGTTCACGTGGTAGAGTCTGTGTGCAGTCCGAACTCTTACAGCCAAAAAATTCATGTGCACAGGTCACAAGGACATAATTAACGTCATTATTGCTTTGGAAATAAACAGTGCCTCACTTGAAGTCGGAGCAGAGAAAAACATTTAAGCCTGACATGGCAGAACAGCATAGTTTTTTTTCCAAGGACAGAGAAAGAAGGGTACTTGATCGCTAATTTTGTTGCACTCCCTCGGCTCTGCCAGCCTATTTCAGCCTGACCAATAAATATTTGGGCCATTATTATCAGTCAATGTTAGCTTATTCAAGAAATTGCAGTACAAATATGCATTTGAAAATCATTTAGCTAGGGAGCGCTAACAAGCTTATTTTTACACTGTAAAATGTATAGATCATTGAGTAACCTGTAGCTTTCAGGAGCTTTCGATCCACATGAGTTTGCTCAGGTGTTGTGGTTTTGTGAGCACACTGACTAAATCAGTGTTGCCTGATTTGACTGACGTCAAGTAGCCCAATCAGCTTCAAACCCGCCCAGTCGTCATAAAAGTAACCCTTTTTCTTTTCCAATCAGAGCTATGACATAACAGATTAATCATTTGAATGGAAAAGAAGTTTCAATGTAGTTGTCGGCTAATGAACTAAAATGACATTTGGTTGCCGGCCATCAGTCAAGTCACTGTGTGTACTGAAGTCAGTCTGCATCATAACAACAGGAGAGTGATCAGTCCACTGCCGTTATCTGTAACTTTTCATCAGGGGAAATTGTCACAAATGCTTAAAAATAAAGAATTTGCCCAACGTTTAAAACATGCCCAATCACATAAAAAAAAGTATCCCAACTGTGCATTCTTGACCATGACTATATTTCAGTGACATGCGGGTCTATATAGTCATTGAACAGTTAAAAGTAGCTCATACATATAAAAACACTTTTAACAAGTAAGCAGTTTTAAACTTGACTTTGAAACAACCCCCAATCAACGCTTACCAGACGCGTAATGTTATTAACATCTCCAGTGCACTTATTATGAGAGCAATCATTCATATTTTATGCTCACAACTTTTAAAATAATGTTATCACTGTTCTTTTATTGCTCCTGTGTGTTGACAGTGAACAGCTCAGTTAAAAAAATCTTTAACTGGTTATTTATTGTGTTGTGTGTCAATGTCAAGCTGGGAAACCAAGTAGGTAGGTGTAGGACCCAAACGCAGACCATCAGACTGGGCTGGTGCAATAGAAGCAATTTAATGAGAGGAACCAGACTTAGACAGAAACAGGCAGGCAGGAGTGACAAAAAACAGTAAGCAGTCCAACTGAGGCAAACAAATCCAAAGGGAGAAGGCAAAACCCAACAGGCGATGTCCAAGACAAACACGTAATTCCAACAGCATACACAGGAGACAAATGCCGGGATGCTTGACATGAAGTACAAAGACGAACCGACAACTGAACAAAGGAAGGACACAGACTTAAATACAGTAGGTGAGGGAGAAAATGAGACACAGTTGAAAACCATCAAAGCAATTAAAGATAAGAAGTAAAACTGCAGGATACATGAGGGAGGGAGACTATTTCAAAATTAAACAGGAAATGACTGAACCCAAAACCATGACACATCGAGGCAGATGAGCTGATCAGGGCGACCATCTTAAGAATCCTCTGCAGTGGAAACGCACAGTAAAGTACTAGTTATTTCACCTGTCTGTATTTAAAGACTCCTGCCACTCTTTCCCCCGTCACCTTCTTTTCCTGCGACGTGTCAAAACTGTTCAAACTCACCGAGAGCCCTGAACTACAATTTACCTTGTCGCAATCTTGAAATAAAACTGCCTGGAGGCTTTTGTCTTTACCTCTAAATGATAGTGAATAATCACAGGCTCCTGATTTAAAAAAAAAAAAAAAAAAGCTTTCCAATCAGGGCTGACTTCTACTGATGGCAGGTTGGCAGGCTGAATGTGTCGAGGCTTAAGAAAATCCAGTTCTGATGAATTAAGCTTCTCTCTCTGCTTTCATGCCTCCTTTTCATGTCGGGTTTCTGTCCACGTCAGCCCACGTTGTTTAATTGCAGCTTCTTCTCTGCACTCTGAGCTGCTTTCAACTGTTGAGTCTCAACTTTGAAAGCACATATAGTTGACATGTGACTACATTACAAGGACGTTCTTTTACAAACTCAGCGGTATCCATTAAGATCTCAAGAGCTTCTTTTCTCCTTGAAATGAAACGTTTGTGAGTTTTTTTTCTTCATTACAAACATGCCTTATACATGGCTTATAAATACTGTGAAATACGGTCCCTTAAATCACCCAGAATTTCCTTTACCTTGCTAGCGTGAGTGAGGACATGTTACTTATGTAACCCCCAAATAAATGATTTAATCTGACAGACTGTAAGCAACATCAACAGCTCTACATTACCCCTTAAAGTTTAGCTGAAATTTTAATTCTCACTTTTTTGTGGAAAGCAGGCAAGGTTTGTTTTTACACACCGATAGTTAGATTCAAGTTAGATTATGCAGAACAGTGCATTGGACCAGTGTCACTTTGGGTCACTTTCAGCTATTTTGTGCAGTACAGTAATATTAAACATGTACTGTATGTGACTCCTTACCCTAATATATAGGAAAGGTGAGCACTCCCCCCAAAGGACACTGCTGACTTAATAAAATAAAGAAATATAAATTTGCCTTGTTGTGAACAGGTTCATGAAACTGCTCACAACAAATCTGGGGATTATCTTGAGTAGCCAACTCGTGATGTCTGGCGTTATTCAAATGTAATTTTTCTTAGCTTTGAGCACAACAAGCCGAGTGCCATAAAGTCCCACTGTATTCAGAAGATATGAGATATGAAAAATATGTACTTTTGATTTTGGGGTGAACTGTCCCTTAAACGCTGGCATTAAAGTAGTTAACAAAGTATACTCAACTAAATATGCAACTTTACTTTAAATTGGCAGAGAATTCTTTTAACACATTTAATTTAGCCTCATTAAATGGCAGGCAAATAATTTTTAATTAATCATTTAATCATCAAGCACAATCTTGATGTTGTTTTTAACTGAAACTTGGATAGACCAAGATGACAGCAGGTTTATGGAATCGACCCCTCACAGCGTCAGTTTTAAGAGTCAAGCTCAAGTGCTTAAGAAAGGAAGTGAAGTGACCATTTTTTTTATAAAATCCAGTGCAATCAGATGTGTTGTGGAAAATGAAGTGCTGTATAGTGTCTATGACCTGCATAGGCTTTGACTGTGTAGTACTTGGTGATTTTAACGTTCAGTTTGACAACCTCCTGTTAAGGTTAAGGTAGTTCTTTTGGTTGGACCCAGAATGCAAGGCAGGACACGACGTAGGCGGTAGGAGAACAAATAAGATTTATTTGTAGTTTTTCCAGAGAGGGGAGAGCGGGAACGGCTGGAAGCAAGATAGGCAGGTAAGTGGAGGTAGCGTGTCCGCACAAACATGGGGATGACGGGTGTTGACTGGCAGGCGGAAGTTTCCCGGAGGAGTTGCAGGAGCGGGGAGGAACGAGGCAGGCAGGCAGGCAAGAGGATCCACGGAGCGAGACAGGCAGATGGAGGAGGCAGACGGGAGGATCTCAGGATGTGGGGACAGAGGGAAACAATAAGTAGCTGCGACAACACACTCGAACAATCTTCATATGAAGTTTTAGAGGGAAGAGCCCGACGTAAATACCACGGTAGGGATAGTACGATCTGGCAAAGACTGGGTGGTTGAACCGGTGTTTAAATACTGTAGGAGGTGGTGATGAACCGGGATGAGCTGCAGGTGTGCAGGTAGGCGGGGCGCAGGTGAGTGATTGCAGGTGTGGAGGAGAGAGAGACTGGTCTGCTCCGTGGAAGGCTCCAGACAAACAAAACAAACAAGAAACACAAGGCAGGGAAAAACACTGGGAAACATGAGGAAGTAGAGGGAAGACATTCCCAAACCCTGACACCTCCAGAACAGCAGCACTGAAGAACTGTGTTGTAGTCTGGATAACTGGACTCACAGAGCCCACACACAGTAAGGGGCACACTCTGGACTTCAATCATCACCAAGGGTCTAAACATTTCTGAGTTTGTGGCGACTGAGGTTGCTCTTTCTGATCTAGCCTGTTTTCTTTCTACGCACAAATGTTCAAACAAAGTTAATCATAAAATTACTGTAAAATCATTATTAAGTCAGGCTTTTTCTTCCACACATGCCCCTGCTTGGGTCTCAGTCAGTGATCTTTAAATAATATCAGTCAATAAATGGCATGCTGGTAAAAAGACAAGCTGTCAGTTCCTTCATATCAGGTATCTATTAGCATTATGTCGGCTTAAAACCAATTCAATTAGCATGACACACTTTGACCCCATCAACCATATATCTTTGGAGGAAGCCTTGATATTCTGCATACAGGCGTTCACAAAAGTGTTTTAATCATCAGACATTAATCAACACTTCTCTACTCTCAGGCAGTTATTAAGCCACTCACTAATGAACTATAGGCCACATAAAACCTCGGATTTTTAAGTAAAATCAATTGAACACCTTCTTGGCCCTAAACAATTGTTTTGATATTTTTCAGTCAGGTTTTTCAACCACATCACAGCACTGAGACTGAGCTTGGTTAGGTCCTTAATGACATCCATTTAAACACAGATAGTAGAAAGTGTCAGTCTTTGTATTATTAGATCTCAGCGCTGCATTAGACACATTGATTACTAGACAGGCTGGAAAACTGGGTGGGACTTTCTGGCAGAGTGCTAACTGGTTTGAATCCTATTTGAAGAAGAGGAACTACTTTGTGTCGATCGGTAATTACACATCTGGCTGTACTGAAATGACATGAGGAGTTCCCCAAGGCTCTATTCTCGGGCCTCTTCTGTTCTCCATGGAGTTGCAGTGGAAAGACGGCGAGCCACCTCGCCAGTGGCTCTTCCAGTAGGAATCCAGGGTTTGGATTCAACTTAAATCTCGTACCCAGGTTTGATTTAACAGCTCGAGGAGATGTTGCGCTGTTTCTATGAGTTCAGGCTTTTTGTTTGACATGCCGGCCTCTGTTCTTTGCTCTGCAAACCTGGTGAGGCGCAACACTTGTTTGTGCCTTGGCTGTACACGTCACAGATCAGGCAGCTACAGCCCACGAGAGACCACATCAGTCCAGTTCTCAGATCTTAACACTGGCTTCCTGCGTGTCAAATAATTATCTTTAAAATAATACTGCTGGTTTATGAAACTCTAAATAGTATTTGTCCAGCCTCGCCTTGCCCTTTTTGTTCTTTTTCAACAAGTCGACATAGTATTGGCTAACAACCATTAGCAATTTAAGCTTTCCCTTTAACAAAACAGGACAGTGGGTGCTCCTAAATGTTGATGCAGTTTTCCACTTGAAAAGTGAAATCTAGTTAGCCTAGCTATTTACTTTTAGGTCGTGTTATTGCAACACCCGCTGTTGATCTGAAAATGTGCTCTGACTTTGTATGGAAACTTTGCTCTAGAAAGCAGTGGGTCTGTCTAGCGTTAATGATATAACAGACTAATATTCTATTCTCTAGAACCTTTCTTTTAACAGTAGTCAGTATTTGGATGCAGGTAACACCAATAAAATGCAAAATTCAGGATCCTTTAAAAAGACGTGTGTAGTTTAACCTGAATGTGTTTCCACATACTGTATGTTCCTGCTACGTGCCATTCACATTGGTTCCCCCCCTGAATATGCATATTCAGCATGTTAATTAGTTTGACAACAAAGATGCTGAGGTGCTGATTTGTCTCAGATCCAAGGATGAACACTGCCCATCTGTTTCCAGGAAAAAGGACACAAAGAGGTAGTGAAGTTTGGAGTGCTTTCTTCTTTAGAGTTAAGTGGTTTTAAAGGCGGAGTGAGCTCTGTTCTCCCGACTGTTCTTCACAAGATAAAAATGGAAAGAAAAAAAAACACATTTTCACATAAATACTCAAATGTATGTAGATATTTCAGTCTTTAGGGTCCACTTCATTAAAGTTCAGTAAGATACTATTGATTACTGTGTTGTTCAATAATAGGTCTCTGATTAGCTCAATGTTTGGATTATATTACTATTGATTATTTTGGCATTTACTTCATTGATTAGCTGTTGTGTGGGTAATATTGATTACTTTGGGTTCCTATTAATTACCTTCTGGAGACTCTCAGTTTTTTGTCACCATCATTTGGGTTCAGGATCCAGACTTCCTTTTGATTTTACTTCATCCAAGACAGATGCTGTAGCCTCCATCTACTTGACCTAAATCGTTGGTTCCCCCAAATCTAAAAACCAACAGCAAAAAATGGCATGTTTGTTTGATATCTGCCTCTGAAATGTTGGTGATTTTAATATTCATGCGCTGGTCAGTCATTTTACTCTCGCCCAGTACTCATTACAGCCCAGGTGACTCACTGTTATCCTCCCCATAAGTTTATTCCCATCCTGACAGAAATACATTTTAAAAGCGCATCTCTGAGTTTCATCCGCTCAGTGCACTGTTTAAGTTCTGCGTGACAATTGAAGCGCTAGTAAATTTGCTAACCTAGATACGGTAGTTGCTGTTTAACACCTACATTCAGTAAACTCATATGAGGAGTAAGAGGAGAAAGTAAGGCCCAGCAAGATCGTCAAATGGGTTGTTGCAATGTAATGTTACAGGTGGTTCTGACGTGGCTATTGAGCATTTTGTACAGCACATGGGTTTTCCAAAGTCTGACACTGACCACCCCCCATTCCCCCATAATTTGGTATAATGTTGCCATGGATCCAGTGAGTATCGCCACGGGCTACAACTTCAGCCCCATTTCTTGGCTATATGGTTTTTGAAATTTTGGCAAACTGGTAACATAATATGCTATTAGCAGTTCCTGTTTGCAGCGTACCAATGGGTGTACAGAGAACCTGCCTACTTTGATACTGAAAAAAAACTTTATGATTCTCAGGAAGGTTCTGGAGTTATAAAAAGCATCTTGTATTTCTATGATTTGTAAGCTGATTTATGGACATTTATTCACCAGGGACATTGGAGATAATGATATCCCCGGAAAGCGCCAGTCACACTGGATCTCAAAATACGTGTGTCACGTCTGCGTGTTCAGATTGGAGCTATGAGAGAGAAGAAAGAGCGCGAGTGTTGACACAAATTGCGGCAATCGCAACACTAAGGGTTTTTAAAGTATCTTAATTACCTCCATGAGCGGTGTGTCACAGCCGCTGCTGCTTGTGTTGATAAGCACCTCTCCCTGTCACCGCACGCAGTGTCTTTGCATCGAGTCTCTCCCTCCCTCACAGTTTCAAAACCTCTGGTACATCCGACCGGATCTTATATGCAGTCATATACAGTACATGTATTTTCCCACCAGAGACGCCAGTCGCTTTCTTATTGGAAAAGCCCAGTAAGCATTCAAAAAGAGCCATTTTATGCAGTTTGCAACAGTTCGCATTAATATTAAAATAGATAGATAGATACATTATTGATATTAATAATGAGGATAATAATAATACTATTTAATAATTTGATGTTCACATCATTTTCCTGCAGAATCTCCTTGTATATGGAACCTGTAATTTGCCATTGGCTAACTTGCCATTCAGAACTATTTAGTTTTAATAACCAAATATATTTTATCACCCACCTGATGAAGACGATGAGCCCTGAGCTTTACACTGAAAATGATCCACCAGCCAATCATAAGCCAGTGTTACTTATGGTGATGGTATGCAAGTACCATACCGCATTCAAACAACGGATTTGGTTAAGACACCATGACGTGAAGCAAACGAGTGTGTCCTTGTGGCTGTGTTTGACTTCACATCGTGTTTTGAAAAGAAAATCTGTAAATCTCCATTCATTCATGTTAAAAACGTTTGCTGTCTGATTTAGTTTGAGCTGTCAGTCATAAATAACATAAATGCCTATCCACGCGCTGTGATTGGTCAGGAGGCAGAGAGAGGGGGCGGAGTCAGGCAGGCCTCTTCGTTCTTCATATTTACTGTCAAAATCATTTAACTAATGCTGTTTACCCAGGAGAGATGGAGACACTGCACAAACACTGTGTGTGTGTGTGTGTGTGTCTAATACCTGAGCTTGTTTCCCTTTCAGATCTTCCAAAAGACTTTGGAACATTTCACTCAAACAGCAGGATTAAAGCCTCATTCCACAAACTTTACGGATTTTCCTGGATTGTTTTTGATTTTTTTTCTCTAAATCATAACGCAGTCTCTCACAGATGTGAACGTGTTGTTATAGAACGAATCCACCTGCAGGGACTTCAACTTGCAGATCATCCGTCACAGTCAACGTGGAGTCCGATTTTATTTTGTGGACTTTTAAAATCAATTTTCAATTACAATTTAACTGCTCTCTTTCACATTTCCTAATCCATTCTTTTCTTCCTTTCTTTTATTCCTCCTCTTTTCCTGTCTTTCTTACCTTTGCTGCTGCTCTTTCTACGGGACATTATAGTTTATAGCATGCCGTAGTTACTTTATTATTTCATTTCAGGGCCAGACGCATGTGAGCGCAGCGACAGAGCTCAAACGATTAAAGGGGAACACCATCGAAGGGTGTTCCCATAGTGCTACTGCATTATGTGAAACAAGTAGCATAAAGCCTTTATTATCTCCAGAGGGAGCTGTGTGAAGTCTGATAAACGTCCTCAAGTGATGTCACTTGAGTCGGCGTCGGTTGGGGCTGAAGACTACACGTTAGAAAATGAGACTAACCTGTTGGTGTGCAGTTAGAAAGAAGTGAGCGGACTGCTGCTCATCTCTGCTGCAGGCTAGAGGCTCCAGCCCACATTAGCCGCTACTAGTAGCAACTAGAGATGAATTGTGGGTAATTTAGGCGCCAGGTTTTAGTAAGAAAGATGCATGAAATAAAAGAGACGACGTCTCTGGTTCTGCTGCATCGATTTTGATCCTTTCTTTTAAAAACTGTCCCTTGTGTTCCCGACTATGTTATCGTGTCCGAGGTGTCGTATGTGATTGGCAGATAATTTAATATGCAACAATTTTGATTTGACTCATTTAACTGAGGCCAACAGGTCAAACATTTTCTGGTTTTCAGCTTCTCCAATGTGAGATTTTGCCCCTTTTCTCCGTCTAATATCAGTGCTAACTGAATATTTGAGTTTTGGGCTGTTGACAAAAGCAGCAAACTGACGACGTCACCTGTGGACTCTGTGAACTTCATGTCTTCGCCACCTCCTCGCCTCGTTTCACTACGCCTTTACAGCAAGAGACCAAACGTACGCCAAAGTATGATGATAGCGGTGTCCACACGGTTTTGGCCTACAAAACATTTTGAATGTCAAACATGGGCCGTAGTTGTCACAAACCTAGAAAATGCAAAATGACATGATAAAAATATTTAAAGCCAAAAGAATGGCAGTACAAAAGGATCCATATCAAATATAAAACTAAAACACATTCAGTATTGTAGAAATGCTGCCCCCTCTGACCTCTGACCCCCTGGCTATTGTAGTGCTGCCGATGTCGGGCTGGAAGCTGATCCTCCGTCACGTCACCAGCTCCTTCTCTGCTGCTTCCTGCTGCAGCTGTTAATCTGGGCAGCGCCTCCCCAAGCACTGAATTATGACGGCGGATGGCGGTGGGAGGGACTGGCTTTGAAATTCCTCTCTTTTCATGCCCGGCTGCCTGTCACCGTCTCGTCTCCTTTTAAAGCCGCGCAGGACAGGAGTTTGGCAACTTTCAACATGAGGTGGAGAGAGAAAATAAATAAGCGCGGGAAGAGAAGAGGGGAGATGAAGGAGCGCGTGCGGCGGATCAAAGCCACCTGGGACGGAGAGATAGAATTTAAGTCAGCCGCTAACAAACGATGTACACAGCTAACGCGTGCCAGGAGAACGAGACGGAGACAAACTCGCAACGAGGGACGAAAACAAACCAGCTATCAGGGATTAGAGCGAGGAGCTGAGCCTTTCAACAACTTCCTTTCAGCTCCCAAATGAAAACACAAAAGAGAAGAAGCTGCGCTCTGGATGCAGAAGAGTTTGTGGCTTCAAGAGTTGGCCGTCGTGCTACAGATAAGTTGGTGGTTGGAACACCTGCTGCAGCCAGTGTGTCCATCAGATATCTCATGAAGCGCTGAAGCGTCAATGAGCAAGGCACTGCAGTGCATTTCAACGTGATAATGAGGCATTACGTCCATGTCTACAGATACATGAGTTTCTTTTTATTGCACTGGATAATGAGAACTGAGCACCACATCATTTTAACATAAGCTGTTCTTCTATTAGCCTGCATACTCATGGGAGCGGCGGTTGTTCAGTACCAACAAATTACTCTCTGTTTTCCTTCTTTTATGCATCTGTTATTTTCCTAATAATTTCCTGGAACAATGTAATTTGGCGCTAATTACGCAGAGAAAGGAGACAAAGTTGTGAGAGTGTTATTTTGGTAAGCTGGATGTGCTGGAATTTCCGTAAAGGAACTGTTCCAAACCCGAGTAAATATTACTGTATTACTCCTTATCATTCCAAACTTTATTCACCATATAATTCTGTTGACTTGTGCGCTTTCCTGTGGACAGGTTTTACATTTTTGCATGCTTACCAGCGGTGCACTCTTGTGTTAGCTTATGCTAGCTTAGCATCCTTCTAAAAGTTCACCAATTGAACACTGTCTCTTAAACAATGAAGAATAAATGGACCTGTAAAAAAAGAAAATGAACTCCTCTCTTAACTTTTTTTTTTTTTGGCTCATAACTTTGCTTTTTACGACTCCACATAAATTAAGATTGCGGCTGATAATGATTTTCATTATCAACTGATCTCGGGCACAAATCTTTGCAATTATTCAGTTGATAGTTGAGTCTATAAAACGTCAGAATAAGTAAAGATGCCAAAAACAATTACCAAGACGCCAAGGTGACATCTTCACATTGTTTGTTTGGTCAAAATAACAGTCCAAAACCCAGAGATGTCACTTACACTCTTGCAGTGCAGTCTAACATCAGCATCTCCTGCGGCTTAAAACCAAGGAAGAAATAAAGGCTAATTAGGTCAGGTTTGTCCTCATGGTTCTGTCTTGTTGATCACTTTTATCACCTCATAAGTACGAGTCCCATATCTCACAGTTACAAGGAAAATAGCTCGTTAATGACTAATTCCATACACGGTAATTACAAGATGTGGAAACATTAATAACAAACATAATAACAATAGTTTCGTCCGTTCCTTTGGTGAATGCACTGTAAATACAAGTAAAATAATCGCCCAAAGTAAACAAAACTCAGGATGTGCTTTCCGATATGTGTTTTAAGTGTGTTTCGGGAAGCGATTACCCAAAGTAATCTAGCATCAAATACAGGCCAATCACTGAGCCACACCGTGGTGAAAATCAGAGTGCTTTGGAGCTTGTGGACGGAAAGGAGAGAGATGAATTGTGCTGCTGGAGCGGTTTGTTCGTATGGAAGTGTTTTTGTGTTGTGTTTTGGTGTAAAACGGGAGCGTACGCCACCCTGCCCGGCGCCAAAAAGCAGACACGCAAAGACAGAGACAAGCTGGTGGAGAAAGTGGAGCATCTTGCAGCTAAAGAGCCAGATAATGCTTCCCGAGAGTTGGCGGCGACCTAACCAGAGCTAAAAGGATCAGGTGGACCCGAACACGACTCCCATGGGATGATCGTGTTGCTCTGCAGGATCTGGAACTAGGCGGCTGCCGACGGTGTTTCGGGGCTGTGATTCTGTCAGCTTGTTGTTCGGCTTTTCAGCCCCCTAGTGGTCAAAAGCCGCTTACTGCACCATCAAAATGTATTAGAATTTGAATCAGAAGTACAGTTCATTCTAGACGCTTCAGCAGTTAAAATGGCCCTGAAAGCAATAATGAAGCCGGTGCCAACACACACACACACACACACTCCCACACGCCCACCCTTCTGCCCTGTATAATTGCTTTCTCGAGGAGGTGACAGTAGTGAGCAAACAGCATTACCGTGGCGTGACGCCACAGTAACATATTTTGATCATTAAAGCTCCTGCTGTAGTATTTTGTGTAAAGCTCGGCCGCAGAGTCGTCTCCTCTGACAGCCTCTAATTGAAACTGGCCAATTACGTGCGGAGGAAGGCCGGCAATTTGTAAAGCAGACAGCCGCTGATTTAAGGCGAGCATCGGCGGGCCTTTGCCTGCCCTCCGCTGAGGCTTTAATGAATATTCACTCCTCAAACAGTCTGACGGCAGCTCCTCTGCGGACACACACTCTCTGAGAGAAAATCAAACAGCAGAAGTTTGTGATGCAACAGGAGTCGACACGCACACGCGCTGCCCGACGGCTCATTCATTAACTGATTGACGAGTCTATCGGGAAGAAGGGTGACTGTTAGGAAAATAGTATTGAAAACTATTAGCAATCAATTAAACATCCACATATAGCCACAGGTGGTGATTGACGGGGTCACAGCACGAAGTGGCAGTTTGACTTCTTGAAGGCCTTCAGGTAGAACAAGATGAGGCGAGAGTTGACACACCTGGGAACGTACCACATCACGTCAGAGTCACCAGGTCTTCACTCTATTTGAACAAGGCAACGCAGACTAGAAACTCTGCCCAAGTTACCGTCAGGCTTCAATGAAGTGCTTCAAAGAACCCTTTGGAGATTGTTTTCTTTTTTACCATCAGCAATGTACGGAGCAGCGTTTGGTTTGTTCTTGTGCACGAGGATGCACGTGCACGTGGGGTGTAGCGCAACACGCAATCCTGTAAGTGGTTTCACGCGTTCACTCATCTACAGGTGGCGGCAAGGCGCCGAGAAGGAAGGCAACTAAACATGGACGTTAATCAAACAAAGTTTCAAACTTTACTATATCGGCTGTGTCAAGTGTTCTTTGGACGAAGGCTTCATTACTTTAGTGGGACCTGAAGGACGCTTTAAACATACAGTAGACCTTATACTGTATATTACCTATACAACCAGGGCCTGAAATTAACACCCGACCACGCGCCAAATGCGGGTGAATTTCGCAATTGGGGGGTAACACTGTCAATCTACCTGCCACATTGGCGGGTAGCCAATGAGAATTGAGTAATTTATTTATTTATTTTTGATTGATTTTTTTTTTAACAAACATTTTAACGAAGTCCGCTATTTCATTGGATTTCAGCATGTACAGATGCGCGTGCGTGTGCATTGGGAGTTAGGAACCGGCGAGAAAAGACCCGGTAACTTAGGAACCAGTAGTAATAATAATATTCTGCTTAACGGTTCCTGCTGTAACTAACAGCCGCCAGGACCCGTCTACGTGACTAATGCTGCCTTCACGTGCTATCGGAATTATCGGAAATACGAGCCCTCCGATGTCGCGTTGACCACTGGGAAGTTCGGAAACAATATTGATACCCAAATTCCCCGCGATGGGCGTGCCATAACCTTTAAACATGGTGGTGGGAAGAATTATTTTTTTGTGGACTCAGATTAGCAGCAGTCAGTAAATGAAATCAATGAATACAAATATTTAAAAAAAAAGGTATATTCTAAGAATTATTATTACTTATATGGATTTAGTTAATAACACGACAGCACTTAAATGCTGTGGTCGACCTGCCACAGTGGCTGATGGTCAAAAAAGTTAAAATCAGGCCCTGTATACAACCCGGTGTCCTGAAATGTTGTACATCCGATCAATATGGGATGTATGGAAATGTGGAGTATGGAAAAAGCCGATTTGGGTTTATATTGTTTTTCACAGCCTGGGCTACAAATACAATAAAACTACAAGAAGCAACCGTTAGTGTAATGCAGTGTTCTATGTACAGCATCTGTGAATCCATTTTGGTTGATTCTGTTTGTATCCGTTTGGAGCTATTGGAATTAATTGATTTTGCTCATTTAAAAAACATAGCAGCCATGCCATGAGACACTCTGACGTTTGCAGGGATCCGCTCAGCAACACAGTCGAAGTGAAGACTCCGCTTGTTTTACGTCTGCGGGTGTGAGGATGGGGAAGAGGGAGGAGAAGAAAGGAGGGACAACAAGAAGAGCAAAGACGCACAAGGAAAGAAAAGGAGGCGATGAGGGTTGACGCGGCAGGTACGGAGAGCCGGAGGGGTGAGCGTGAAGGAAAAGGGGGGAGGGAGGGAAGTAAAGAACAAGACGGAGGGTGTGCGAGAAGCAACGTGCTCTGTGATGTGAAGAGTTCTCTGTTGTTCTTAATCGCGTCGCCATGGGTAACGCCACTAATTGAGCCAGTCATCATCATTCTTTCATCACTTTTATCTCCTCCTCCCTTCCTTCGTTGTCTCTCGCTACGTTCTTATTCCCCCTGCTCTGCAGTCTTGCTCCTCACCCCCCTCCTCCTTGCCTACTTTTAAACCTTTGCGTTTCCCATTCTTTCTTTCTTTTTTCTTTTCTTTTCGTCCCTCCTCCCTCCTTTCCCACCCTTCCTCCCCTCCTGCTTTCTGTCTTACTTTCTCCCTGCTGTTTCTCCCGCCCCCTGCTGAGTCAGCTCTCACACACCATTTCCTTCAGAAAGCAGCCTCTTGCCTTTTATCACGTCCTGTATTGTTGCATGAGCCGGGCTTCTGCTTGGAGTTTTGTGTCTGTTCGCCACTGAGGCTTCGGGACAGATAAGTCATTAGTCCTCCTGTAGGTTTTTGCTGCAGACTGAATTGCGTCTTTGTTCCTATAAATCTAATAAAGAGCCTGATTGCTTTTGCTAATCATCCTGTGTCTTCCTGCTGCTGCTTATTGCTGCCATTAATTTCTGAGATAACTGGCCCTCTGCTGGAGCACAGAGCCACCGATAAAGACACTGTGTCTGTGTGTCTGTGTGTCTGTGGGGGGGGGCTGTAAACTAAATGGGGGGAGTTCCTCAGCTTGTGTGTGTGTGTGTGTGTGTGTTCGAACAGATATGATATTTTTTTCCCTAGTAGAACAGGGGTGGCTGCACTTCTTTTTTTTCCTTCTGGGGTCTTTGTGGTGCGACGCGCCCCGGCCAGTCACGTTCACCCCCCCCCCCCTCCCCTCCCCCCTCCCCTC